>JAMKCH010014344.1:0-26282 GCA_023653785.1 Ophioderma brevispina
CTGACAGTGACACTGACAGACTCTGCAGAACGGTTTTCTAATCACTCGTCTTACCCGTCAAGCTATTTTCTTTTCTGGAGGGAAGTTTTGATCACTGATGTTGTGAGTACCACCTTAGCACCAGGCATTTGAAAGGGCTAAATCAAACATTGTTAAAATATGGCGGTAAACTATAATTTCAGCATGGCAACTTCCAAATATTGGCGTCTGCAGTGACCTTGGAAACAAGAATGTGTTATTATTGTTCTTAAACGCAGAGAATTATCTAACTGCCATGACTGTCTTATATTTGACAGAAATGGAACCTTTATCAATACCTAGAAAAAACTTCTGACTTTATCATTATTGCCGTACCATATTCTCTGAAAAATTTTCGTTTTTTTTTTTTATTTTAAAGCACTAAACAAACAAGAATTTAAACAATTATTTAAATTAAAACTTGAAGTAATCGATATATCGACGCTGAAAGATGCGCAATCTGATGAATTTTAATTGTAATGGCGGCGCCCAGGGTTCAATTTTTCTCGCTCTTCAGACATGTCGAATGAAAAGTAATCAAAGTTTGTTTTTGCACTGTAAACGTTTTTAAAGGCATTAAGTAAGTAATACGATTACTACAGACCAAAACAAGCTAAATAAATTTAATAGTACGGTAAACGCCTTATATTACGTTTCTTACGGAAGAATGCCACGGCACCGTGATTCGGGCAGCCGTAAGTGTCCCCGCCACCGAGTTTCGAACGGGACTTAAAATGAGGCATCGTCTGTTCTGTCCGTCGTCCGTCGTTTTCGTCCGTTCGCTCTGTGATAAAATTTAACCCATGTTGTATACGGTTTATCTGGAATTTTCCGTAAGGGCGACAATGATGTACTTGGTGGAAAGTCTAGCGGGTGGGTAGTTCTGAACCTGATTAGATTTTGGGCGTAAAATATGCTATGAAGTATCTAATTTGCATAATTTATGAAAATATTTCCCTGCAGGCCTGTGTACAAGTTTTTTCTGGAGTTCCGTAAGGCTATATGATATAACTTTGGTGGAATTAAGCAGGCTGAACAGTTTTCGACATGATTACAGTTGGGCGTATTTCGGACAAATTGATTATGGGCAAATGAGCGAATTAATATGCAAAAATCAGAGTAAGGCTATATTTTTGAATTGTACATTGGATACTCAAAATCTTGTGCTGCAATGAAAGCGATCCAATGGGGGCACATCTTTATGCACTTTGAAGATGCGGCCAGCGTCCTGAGGTAATGCAAATGAGCTAATTAAATATCGTAATGCTGATCGCTGGAACGGTACATCAGATCGGCAAATTCCTTTCGCAGCCCAGGTTCATGAGACTACTCTTGCCATAGGGAGGTGGTGGGGTTGTTTGTTTGGGGGAGTGGGTAGGTATTTATGCGGGGTGTTTGGTGGGGGGTAGGTTGGGTGTTGCAGAGTTTTGGGGCAGGGGTAGGGTGTTGGGTCGTTGTGGGGTGTTGGGGAGGGGTGGGTGTTTGTGTCAGCAGGGGTGATTGAGGGTGGATGTGCGGAGTGTTTGGGAGGGTGGGTTTTGGCGAGTGTTTGGGATGGGATGGGGTGTTACTGGGTTTTTGGGGTGGGGGGGTTTGTTTAGTGGACATTTATCGCAAGTTTTAGTGCCTCGCTACATTCGGCGGGACATATTTTACGCATCGCGTAAATATGAGTTCGCCTTGTTTTTAAGGTCCCATTGACACGGCTGAGTAGACATTCTTATTTCTTACATTTCGTACCTCAACAGTACATATCGCAACACAGATTTTTAAAGTGGAACACGGCAAAGTTTAAATTTCAAGGATAAGCTCCCCCCAAAAAAAACTGACACTGACAGGGCCTTCTTTAGTACAACGGAGTCATACTGAAACTTCGGGCATGTCAGACGAGTCCTTATCAATCTTTTTGCATTTCACATTTACTAATCCCCTCATTTCTAGTATGACGACATTACATAAGTGAAATCGTGTAGCACGAATCCCGACAAGAATATCTCCAAATAACCGACTTAATATTATTTCATCGAAGACACAGAATTCAGGAGAATAAATACAGTACACGTAGGTGCAGGATAAATACTGCGGCCATAGGGTTATTTTTCTCTTAGTGTTCGACTTCCGACGCAAGCACTGCGTCGACAAGTCATACTTAATACAGTGCTTGCATTGCGACTGCTTTCAATGCATAATTGGCCTTTTCAACGTCGTGGCCCGACCACCAATGTCAAAACGACGTAAAGGTTCCCTGTATATAGGGCCGTTTCTCCTGTTTTCGCGAACGCGTATCAAGATGCTGGATTGATTTGACCCCTTTTAACTGACGTCAGAGTAAAACAATTTGTAAACAATGCTCACACGTGGGCTAACCACACGGCACACTCCAGATATCTCCTTGTCGGATTCTTTGCCTGGGAACTTGAATAAACCTATTCTGTTCTGATTCTCACTTGTCGGTACGTCCCCTAGGTGCACCTTCGACAATACGCGCATTATTATCGTAATTTTAAAGCACCAAATCAAGAAAACTTATGCCATATGATACAACACGCGTGCGACGGCATATCACGAGAAGTCACCTGTGTACGTATGCAAGAAAACTGGGCCAACGCCCCCACGTCGTTCCACTGAGGAACGATCATACTCGTATCGCGTATTTGTTACTAGATCGGACGTCACGTCCTGGGTCACGCTTTCCAGCGCGATAAGCACTTTCATTTTGGAAATTTCCTTTGAAAGCTGTCCAAACACATGATATTATGCCCAATTTTTTCAATAGACGGTTGTCTCAAGTACTGCGTCATGCAGATTGTACATTGATACCAAACATACTATGAATGAAACCATTTGTGGGGGGTGGAAAAGCAGCGTGCATGGACCGTTAAGGGGGATGGGCCGCGATTGTTAAGTTTAATAAGTTGTTTCATCTTGATAACATGGGCCTTCACCACAAACCCATCTGAAAGGTTCCACCGATATAGTTCAAACCGTTTTGATGTGAAGCTAAATAAAAACGTGATTTTGCCATTCCCAAAGCTATTCTGTCGGTCACTGTGATGTCACAAATTGGAATTCGCCACCTGATTGGTCAATTAACGGCTCTTCCAAGTTACTCCCTGGAAGTGAAAGATTGCCTTTGGAGTGAATGATGAAGTCAACAAAAGCACGCTTTGCAGCAAAATTACTCACTGAACTTGTATTTCTTTTTACATAATATCATCAAAAATTATCTCCTGGGCTGTTATCTCAAGAAAATATCTTGAGATTAGACTTCAAAAATTGCTTACATATAAGAAAACTCCCAGCATCCATAGACGGTCCAAATAAGTTTCACCCCAGTCGCAGAGAGTGTGTGTGTGCCAAATTCAACAACTGCCGTGAACGGACAGAAATTAGAGTACTGTCTGTTGTAAAATAAAGGTGACTCAGAGATTTTCGAAATATGTACAGTGATTACAAATACTCACTAGAATAAAGATAGTTACCTAAAATGCTGATTCCACAGTTTGAGATGGATCGGATTTTACGTTTTCATGCAGTAAACATTAAAATGACAGTATTAACATCACTATAGGATCCATGTATAACAAAATTTCACGATCCGGAATTTCTAACAAAAGTTGTGATTTTTATATGAAGGGAGTTCGATTAGCTTAGTTTTTCACACCATGTTACGTATATGGACAAGCATATGTACAATGCAAAAAACGCAATTGGTTTGAAAATTGAGTGCGCCCTCATCGGGAAATCTCTGAGTCGGCCTTTTTTTTTTTTTTTAATTTGGTCGACCAAAAGGGGGCACATTTCGAATAACTTCCAAACCAAACATCAGTTAGCCCTAAGATCACCCAGCTAGGTAAATGAGAAAAAAATAGCAGCTTCTTTGGTACCAAACTTTGGGACCACTTCCGGTAACATTGGGGGTGTCCCTGGGGACAAGGCTAATACCGATCGGGCCATGGACAGTTAACGAGGGGGGGGGGGGGTGGTTTTAATTTGCAAAATTTCAATTTTTTATAGAGCCCCCCCTTCAAAATATGGTAAGCGGGTTGACGAGTTTATCAACCTGGATTAGATTTTTGGCATAAAATATTCTAATGAGTATCTAAATTGCATAATATAAGAAAAATTTCCCCACAAGGGCTGTACGGTTATCTGGTAGTTCCATAAGGTATATAATGATGTAAATTGGTGGGAAGGATGTGGGTTGAAGAGTTCTCAACCGGATAGATTTTGACATATTTTGGGCAAAATTACATATGCAAATGAGAAATTAATAGCAAAAATTAGCAGAATGGATATTTTTGCAAACGGTACATAGGAATATTTGCAAATTCCTTAACTGCACGAAAGGCTATTAAGGTGCATATCTTTGCATTTGAAGGTTTGTGATACATGGGGCTAAGGTAGGCAATGAGCGAATTAAATATGCTAATTGCTGTATCGCTGAAAATGTAGCATCGATATGCAAAATTGTTTGTGTGTTAATCATATGTAGCGGGTAGGCTGGGGTGTGGGGGGGAGGGGGTTGGGGAAGGTGGGGTTTTGGGGAGGGGGTGGGGTGGATTGGGTTTTTTGCATTGGGAATGGGGGGTGCATGGTGGGGGGAGGTGTGGTCGCAATGGGAGGGAGAGGGGACAGGGTGGTGGTGACGGTGCGTCGTGGAGGGGCAGGGTGAGGTGCGTCGGGGAGGGCGGGGGGTGGGTGCATTGGGGGAGGCGGGGTTGGGTGGGGGGGTGAATGTTGGTGACTCATGTGACCTTTGGCCCCATTTCACAAACGTGAAGCGTGCGGCAGATGACACTAGCGGTCCGAGGACCACGAGGTATTTTTAAATATTTTAGAGGCTACGGGGGGTAACATCGAAACAGCAAAGTGCTGGACGAGTAAAAAAAAAAAAAAAAGCAAAAGTTGGTGCATTTAAATACTTTTGTTATAGCCTGGTGGAATTGCCTGAATGTTTTGTCATCCCAAGAAGATTATGACCTATCTACTAGCACAAAAGTTAACAACTCAAGTTGAAATATAATTAAATTCATTGTGTCACCAATGCAGAGTAACTTTCCGGGAGATGTCGGATTTCTGGCCAAAATTTTTTTTTTAAAATCTGAAAATGTAAAAAATATTGTTTTTCTGAGATCAAAGTGTTAAGATAAAGTAGAAACTGCATCAAAAAACCAAGTTTAAGTACCAATTTATTTAGAGAATGGGTTTTGTACCCTAAAATCACGTACAAGAACTGGTTCCCTGGAGTTTCACCGGATGCTACGCTAAAATATGGCTTTGCCGTCGGTTCACAAATTTTGGATTTTTCAGGAAGGAAATGGGACTACCCTCTGTTACAGCTCTGCCAATGGCAGAAAACTCTTAAGTGCACCTAATAATTATAAATAAGAGATCCATGGATTACGGACTGAGACGGGAGTAGAAAGAGTAGAAATTTCATTCCTTGTTAACATATACCTCAACATAATAAATATCACTCTGGAGTGTTGTATCACCAAAATTACTTGATTTTCACACAAAGTATTATTTTATGCTATTTATTTAAGATGAGGTTCAATACATAAAAAACCTCAGTTTATCAAATTGAGGGCACCCCGTCCCCCTTATGCAAAATATGTCAGCGTTACTTAAATGTGCTTTTACCTGAGAGAGGGAAAATGCAGACCATCCAGAGTTTCATGGGTGTATATGGTTATGTGTGAGCACGCACCACACGCACGCACACACACACACACGCTTACACGCTCACCCACACAGTTGATCAATGTGCGTATGACAGCAAGTGGCAGAGCAATTTAAAGTGGAGGGGACACCTTCGGCGTGTCTAAGCTATTTTCAATATTGCTTTACCATCGTTTCTTGTACATCATTTACTGTGATTAAGTTGACATTGTATCATCAATCATAATTTTGAAAGTGGAAGGGGTCATGGCCCTGTTTGGCCACTGCTGCTGTATGTCGACCAATCCTATGAATGACCCAAATGAGGTTGGGGTGGTAAAGCACACCCAAATTGGGGAAAAATTGGTTTTTTTAGAAAGAAAATAAGAAAATGCTTAAAAAATCATTGTGCATAATTTGGTACTTTTTTAATCACAATAAGAAAAAATAACTCCCATTCCCAACAAATTCAAAAGCATTGATCAGCTTCAGCGTGATTCCATTAATAACCAACGTTTTGTGCTCTCTGTTTACAGATCTATGGTGTGTTGTGTGTGCGTGCATGCATGCATATGCATATGATGTGTTTTTTTAGAGAAACAAATTAACCTTGCACCTATGGCCACTCATCCTTTGTATGCTGGACCAATTGACTACAGCTTGTTATTCATAATGAACATGCTGAACTCTACCATTGACCTTATTTGCATATGCATGATAATGAGCCGTTTCTATTTTTCAAGTTTTGTCTAAATTCTGGGAAAATAAATACTGTATATTAAACTTTTAACAAGTACCAATGAGGTAGGTAATCAGGACCAAAGATTATCACAAATGATCAAATTTATGTCTCCATTCACAAACCACAGTGGCAGATGACACATGCGTTTTCACGTCTTCTGGGAAGGAGGATAACAAACAAAACTGAACTACCAAGTCAAATATTCTTGGTCCATTATGATGCAATGTGTTACCTTAATTGTGAAATGATGAAAATCGTATCCAACATACTAGAGATAACCGATACAGAGTTCCTCTGCCAATCCGATGGTCGATTATTTTTTTTTTAGTATCGCCGGATTCCACCGATCCGATCCGACGATTTGCCCCATCTAATAAAGATCGCACATAAGTTCAAATGTCTTAAATTAGGAGTTCCCGATAGGAATTTCGGAGGAAAGGTTACTTTTTGAGCAACTATTGTCTCATGTTTCTACTTAAACGGAAAAAAATACCCATTGTATTCGTGCCTTTCATTCATTCAAGTACAATTGGCTGAGAAATGCAGCCTCTGACATATTTTTAACGATCCGATTTTTTGCCGATTTAGCAGAATCGGCCCCGATCCAATGTCCGATACAAATATTGGTTAATTCTCTTATCTCTACAACATCTCTTTAAGGATCTAAAAAATAAAATTAAACTCAAACTCCATCGCTGACCGGTGTTGAACTTTTTTAATATTTTCAGCTAAATAGTAATTTCTACTGTGCTTGATTGAAAGGAAGATATAACTCTAGCAGCAGCTGAAAGCTGAAGGAATGGAGAAGTCTGTTCCCACACGGGAGAACTTTTACAGCAATCCATAGTCGTGCTACACATCTCTTGAGATTGTATGTTTGGTAGGCTTGGAACCTGTCTGCTGCTGCTAGATTTAGTAGCGTTGTCAGCATTGGTTGTTTCTACGGGACCAGTCTTAAGGTCTTGTGAGTGAAAACTGGATTTGTGTGTGACGAATTGAAGTTAAACGCTTGTCTCAGAGAGCGTTCGTAATATATATTTTTTGTGTAGTAATTAAAAAATAGTCAACTAAACTAAAGATACTCACATAACCTGCGAAATTACAAAGTTAGAGATGATTGATTTTCATTTTCATGCAGTAACACATTTATGTACAGTATAACAGTGCCATAGGATATGTGTATAACAAAAATTCCGGATCCGGAAAATTTTAAACAAAGATTGATTTTATATATGAAGGACTTCGATTTGAGCTTAGTTATTTCACACAGTGATTATTATATGGACAAGCATTATTTCATGCTAAAAAAACACAATTTGTTTGAAAATAGGCGCCCATCCCCGGGAAATCTCTGAGGCAGCCTTTAAGGAGCAGAGGCAAATAGGTCATCCTTCTTGAACATGTTTTAATCAACTCTCAACTTAAATCGGAATAAAAACAATATTATCACTGGCAGAATATTCTGAAATTGTATTTATAACAAAAATGTAGGCCTATCCTTTTGGCTTGTACTCATTTTCAAGGTCAGTAATAAGGGAAATTTTGTTAATGCAAAAAAGTAAGTACCAAAATCCTGATGGCAGGTGAAAGCACAAAGCTTAGCAGATATACAATATAACATTCTGAAGTATTATTCAGTTTGATTTTGACTGAAAACGTGATAGTTTTCTCCTGTAAAAGAGAGGACATGGGGTAGAGGGTCATATACTCAATTCCACCTTGTGATCCATGTTTAAACCCTCTGATGTGGGTGGACAAAGGGAATCTCAAATTTTGATTTACTGGGGGGGCAATAATTTCCCCTGGAAGTTCAAAAATATCATTTTTTTTTATAAATGTTGTAGGTATTCAAATCAATTGTCAAAAAATGGGGTATGAATTGACTATACAAAAGTGATGAATAAAATATAATTTTCACCTTCAAAGGCTAAATACCCAATTTGCCTTTTCAATAAACCTAATTTTTGTATTTGTACATTTCCAGGCAAAACTTGGTGGTAGAATTCATCATCTTGGTATACCGTGTATATTGGTTGTGTACCCTACCAAACCAGCACCACCATTCCATACTGGTCACTTCCGTTGTGACATCCATTAACAATGCTCCTTAACTGTATAGGTTAAGGACAAAAAGAATGTTGTAAAACAAACTTATTTTATGGCTAGAAATTGTTGTGGGTGATCAAGATTGCTATTTGGTACAACAAATACCCAAGAATTGAATCAAGTTTTCACGTGAACTGAGATAGGAATCGATTCACTACATGTTTCTTGGCATACAGCTGTTGGAAGTATCTTTTATTATGACAAACCATAATAAAACATATAATTTTCAGTATGTAAGGGATCCACTACTGGAGCTTATGCGCCCCTCCGCAGAAACATCCGATATTGGAGTATCTGCGCTCGAGCGCAGAAAAATCCATAGGCGGAGTGTATGCGCCCGGAGCGCAGAAACACGTCCGTCATTTAATGAGGGAAAAATCCTGCGCTCGAGGCAGAGCAGAAATCCATAGGCGGAGATCTGGCCGGCGCAGGAAGAACGTCCATCCACTATCTAGTGAGGGAAAAATCCTGCGCTCGAGCGCCGAAATTACATAGGCGGAGTGATCTGCGCTCGAGCGCAGGAAACACCCTCCGAACTATATAGGGAGAGAAAAAATCCTGCGCTCGAGCCCGAATTTCCATAGGCGAGTATCTGCCGCTCGAGCCATGGAAACCTCCGTAACTATATAGTGAGAGAAAAAAATCCTGCGCTCGAGCGCCGACACTCCATAGGTGGAGTACCTGCGCTCGAGCGCAGGAAAACACCTCCGTAACTATATAGTGAGAGAAAAAAATCCTGCGCTCTGAGCGCAGAAAATCCATAGGCGGGGTGTCTGCGCTCGAGCGCAGGGAAACAGTCCCATCACTATAATGAGGGAAAAAATCCTGCCGCGCGAGCGCAGAAAGAAAAAATCATAGGCGGAGTGTCTGCGCTCGAGCGCAGGAACCACCTCGTCACGATAGTGATGGAAAAATCCTGCGCTCGAGTGCAGAAAATCCGTCGGCGGAGGGTTTGCGCTCGAGCGCAGGAAACACCTCCGTAAGTATATAGTGAGGGGGGACAACACCTCCGTCACTATATGGGCGAAAAAGTCATTGCCGCTCGAGCTCAGAAAATCCACAGGTGGAATATCTGTTGCGGTCGAGCATGTAAAACTACATCGTATAATACCAATATAGTACTGCGAGATATACTCCGTTGGTGGAGTTGTTCTGCGCTGGTCCGCTGGTGGATGTTCTGCACTCGCTCCGCTTTGGCGGTGTTCTGCGCTCGCTACGCTGGTGGATCTTCTGCACTCAGTCGCTCCGCTGGTGGCGGTCAAAACTGCGCCGTTCCGCTGGCGGTGCTTCTGCGCTCGTTCTACTGGCGGGCATCTGATTGGTCATGCAAAAATATCAAAATACTTTAATTCAATTATGTTTTCAATGCAAATAGTTTGGTTTCTGTAAATAAACAATTTTATTTTCATGTAAAAAAATAATGAGGGTGTTGCATTTTGGACAACAACCATAACCCACCGTCCGCTGTGCGGTGTTCTGCGCTCGCTCCGTTGGTGGATGTTCTGCACTCGCTCCGATGGTGGATGTCTGCGCATACGCTCCGCGGGTGGATCTTCGGGCTCGCTCCGCTGGTGGACCTTCTGCGCTCGCTCCGCTGGTGGATCTTTGCGCTTGCTCGTTGGTGGATCTTTTGCGCTCACTCCGCTGGTGGAACTTCTGCGCTCGTTTGGCTAGCGGGGCATATTTTGGTCAAAATTTCCAAAATACTAATTCAATTATTTTAATGTAATAGGTGTTTTAATAAACAATTTATTTTAAATGTAAAATAATAAGAGATGTTGCCTGTTGAAACAACTCAAAACCCACCGACTCGATGGCGGATCCTTGTGCTCGCTCCGCTGTGCAGGATGGCTTTCTGCACTTGCTACGTGTGGAGTTTCTCGCTTGCTCCCGATTGGTCAAATTCAAAATACTTAAATTCCATTTTTTTGAAATGTAAATAGTTTGGTTTGTAGTAAACAATTTGTTTAGTGTATACTGACAAAACAGTTCTAGATAAACTAAAACCCTTCTAAACATTTGGTACCATGTTTCTAAACCTTGCGAATATTTGTGTAATTATCTAAACAACTTGATATCTAAACATGTTCACATATTTAAATATGTTTGTAAAAGCATGACGGTAAGGTGTTTAGGTATTCGGACTCCAAGTGTGTAGAGATTTTAAAACATGTTTAATACTACAAAAATTTACGACCCGTTTCTGAACACTGTTTTATGCAGTGTAATGAGAGCTAATGCTGCCTCAGAACTTCTATACGGGCATTGCATGAGTGCTGCAATTCCCCGAAAAGAAAAATAAACAAAATGAGTTAAAGAATTACCAATTTCCTTCCTTCTTCTTCCTTCCTACATCTTCTTTCCTCTCCTGTTTTTTGTCTTCAATTTCTATCATGTCATGTAAGAGTTATTTACTAAAGAGCAAATCAGAAACAATATTTAAAGTATGCATAGACCTATTTTATACACTTACCCATTGTACTGGGAGTTGATCAAATAATGGAAAAACAAACTGGGATGGACTATACTAACTGTGTAAAAGCATTGCTGCCACTTAAATGACCCATATCAGTGATTTACCGACAGAGTTCAGAGTGAAATATTTGGAAATTTGCAGTAATAGTTTAAAAGTTGAAGGATAGTCTTAGAACTCTCAAGGTAAATTTTCCAACTTGAAGAATTAACAGAAAAGGAAGAAAACGGCAGTGTTCAAAGATACGAATCGCCATTCAAGTAATGTTGTAGAAAGTGTCGTTCGGGACAATTACGACTAATAACAGATTTGTCTTTATAGCTGTGTTTTCGTTCATTGCAGGGATGTTAGATACCAATACGTTCCAAACATGGCAAAAAATCTGATTTTTGATGCTTTTTTTTGTTTGTCTGATTTATATCAAATCACTGATAGTTCTTTAATTGGTTGTACGGTTAAAGATGCAAACATTTAATTTGGCCCCGGTATCGGGAATTCCCGTCTAGTTTCTATGAATACTCCAGAATCAACCAATCAGAGAAAGGCACCAAACGTCGGCACGGTCTTTACTACCCACAAAAGCTTGTACTGAGTACATGTTCAGCGGTTGTGGTCACGCCAGTGTTAGAAAATGAAGTTGCGCATGCAAATAATTGCCATTCCGCCTATTGTGCGGGTTTTTAGCGGAAGGTAGTAAATATGAAGATGGGTTTTGAAATTTTTTAAATTGTATATTTAAAAAATATACAATTCCTGATTATAAGTAGCGAGAGGGAATATTTTTCTTTTTAATCGGAACCTCAGCTAATTTTAATTGTTTCATACAGTAGTAAAAATTCGTTTAATATTGAACAATAAAAGAGGGTGTGACTATATAATTCTAAAAAATGAACGAAATGGAGGCTCGCAAACACCAATTTTTTTCTGTCACATTAGTAAAAACACTGAATTGAATAATATTAGGATAAAACAAGGCAACCATATTCGACGCCTATTGTTGACGAAATCCTGTAATTTTTGAAAAAAAATTTGAACCTAAATAGCACTAGGTGTTGGTATATAATAATAAATTGTGGAATCCAAAAGTAGAAAGAATAAAACATAATTACAACATATACGGACTACTTGCAACACAAACGTCCAAACACACACAAACACCTGACGCACATCACCATCATGATCACAAATATTAGTGCTCCTGCAATAGTGTTTAACAAATACATGTATAGTTTTGGAAAATATAGGGGAAAAGATTCGTGTTTGTAGGTCTACGAAAACTTCGTGAGTAAGTCTGCACTCGGCACCCCGGCGAATGTGAGGCAGTATAGACACACGGTTCTTCTAAGAAACAGCCCACCAAAAAGTCCTTTTGGGACACAATTGTCCCAAAAGAGAAATGATTTTGTGTGATAATATATGATGAAATAAAAGTTTAAATAAAAACAGATTGCAAACAAAATTGATATTTCGCAAACCGACACACTGTATAGGCATCCCCGGGATAGGCCATAGGCCCAACGAACAGTACCCCATACTCGCACGTGCCTTTTGTTTTTTTTTCACCAGTTTTTTAAACAAAAAATCTTTGATTTAAATCAATCGCCGGTAAAAATAAAAAAAAATATTTGTAGATCGAAATAATATTTTATGCCTATTTTATTAGTGATAGTAAACAGAAGACCATACAGCAGAGCAAGCGCAAAGATCCCCGCGGAGCGGGGCAGAAGATCACCAGAGGGCGAGCGCAGAACAGTCCACCAGAGGCGCGAGCGCCAGAACATCCGCCCAGTGGATATCGAGGCGCAGAACAGAATATCCGCCCCAGCGGAGCGGTGGTTTATGAGTTGTTCAAAAAGCAACATCCTCTCATTAGTTTTTACATGCAAAATTAAAATTGTTATTTAGAGTTTATAATCCCGTTTTAAAAATGCAACATCTTCTCATTATTTTTACTATGAAATAAAATTGTTTATTTAAACCAAATATTTGAATTGAAAACATGATGATTAAAGCATTTTGATATTTTGACCAAGCAGATGCTCCGCTAGCCAAACGATGTGCAGGGTGATCCACTCGCCAAACGCGCGCAGAAGACACCAGCGGAGCGAAGCGCAGAAAGATCACCAGCGGAACAAGCGCCCCAAAAGATCCACCAGCGGAGGGCGCGCAAAAGATCCACTAGCGGAGCGAGAGCAGAACATCCACCCCGGAGCGGAGCGCAGAAGATCCACCAGCGGAGCTAGCGCAAAAGATCCACCAGAGGAGCGAGCGCAGAGATCACTCTGTTTTTTTTTTTTTTTTTTTTTTTTTTTTTTTTTTTTTTGCGGACGCAGAGCGCAGAACATCCACCAGCGGAGAGAGGCAGAATCTCCGCCAGCGGAGCGATGTGGAGCGGTGGGTTAGAGTTTAAAAATGCAACACCCTCGCAGTTATTTTTTACATTGAACATAAAAATGGTTAGTTAAACCCCAAACTATTTGCATAATTGAAAAACATAACTGAATTTTTAAAAGTAGGGCCCTATTTCGATATTTGACAAGAAGATGCCCCGCAAGTTAGAGCGAATGATGGAAGCAGCAGAGATCCACCAGCGGAGAGAGCGCAAAAGATCCACCGGCGGGTGCAGCGCAGAACATCCACCAGTGGAGCGAGCGCAGAACATCCATCAGTGGAGCGAGCGCAGAAACATCCAACCAGTGGAGAGAGCGCAGAACATCCGCCAACGGGGTACTCTCGCAGTACTATATTGTTTTATACGAATAGTTTACGTGAACTCACCTATGGAATTCCGCGCGCGAGCGCAGACACTCCGCTATGGATTCTCTGCGCTCGGGCGCAGGATTTTTTTCCTCACTATATAGTGACGGAGGGGTTTCCTGCGCTCGGGCGCAGACACTCCGTTTATGGATTCTCTGCGTTCGAGCGAGGATTTTCCCCCTCACTATATAGTGAAGGAGTTTCTCGCGATCGGGCGCAGACACTCCGCCATGATTTTCTGCGCTCGAGCGCAGATTTTTTTCCCTATATATAGTGACGGAGGTGTTCCTGCGCTCGAGCGCAAGACACTCCGCCTATGGATTTGCGCGCTCGAGCGCAGATACTCCAATATCGGATGTTCTGCGGGAGGGGCGCTGAAGCTCCGGTAGTGGATTACTTACATAACTCAATTTTGACACCTTGTTGGAACTATTGTAATCCACCTGCTTAAATCTGTGAAAATTTTACAAAATTCACAGATTGGGATTGGAATTTATGTAATTGTTTTCTTAAAACTAATTTTCTATCGGGTGTGGCCATTTGTGACCCACTGACCCTAACTAACCATGATGAATTCTACAGAATAAAGTGCATTATTATGTGAAGGTTCTGCGGATTCATCAGGGTCATGGGGGTCAGTGGGTCACAAAAGGCCACACACGTGTTATACACATCTCTACAGGGGTAGCATTTTGGGGAGCATTACAAGAGTATTTGGATTCTCATAGGTGAAGTTAGCGAGTCTTTGGATTCTCTTCTATTCCCCAGGGGTCATGTGAAACTTTTAGCAGAGAATCTAGCTGGATTCTCATGGATTCGTTTAGGGAAGTCTGTGAGCGAGAGTGGACTCTCGTTCAAATTGTAGCCCTGCCATTAAAAGAGATATGAGGACATTTCCAAAGAAAAGATCTCAATTTTTTTTCAAACCCAAGTTTTTGCCATGTGGAAAGCTTACCAATGTATTAGATCACACCTGAAGTGAATTAAGGGAATACGCCGGTATTATGTAATAGATATGCATTTAGTATTTTCTGTTCGTGCAGACAGGAAATCAAAGCATGGGTTTTTCTATAGGACGATTTAACCCCAAATAGCAGGCAAGTCAAAACAAGGTGTGCGGTTTTCTTTTGTACTTGCTTGTCCAATAAACCTTTGAAATGCAGTAGTTGTCTACAACCGGACACAGGTTTGAATGTGGAGAAAATTCGTTATCCTCTGATAGAATCTCCTCCTGTCACTTTTAAGATTGAGCCCTTGGGCAATATCTTCTGATTACCAAATTCAATTTGATGAGGGAGATTGGGAATGAGGTATGACGAGGTCACCCACCTTTAAACTGGATTTTCACATCGTATATTATGGCAGATGCGCTTCATCATTGGGTTGATGGGTTTACTGACATTGCTGTTATGTATTTAAGATTTTGAGCATTTTTCAGGGTGGTAACATTGTATGCAATGCTAAAATTATCACTGAAATAATTCCACAAAAAATTTTGACTTTAGGTCACATCAAGGTTAAAATACAGTTCTTTTTAACCTGGAATTTGTAGAATCATTTTCAAGTATTTGGAAATAATTACAAACTTGTAATTGCATTTAGTGGGAATATATTGTATTGTCCCCTGCTACACATGTCCTGTAACCTTATTAGTGTTTGTCTCATTATAACAGTGCAGACAAAAAACCATTGAGGAAACAATACCCATAATGCAAACACCAAAGAGGGACTTAGTCTAAAACATATGGAACTTAACCACAGCACGCAGAGCTTCAATTTGTTGACTGCATTCAGAGTGTATGAATTGATTCTACGATAATCTGCATACTAGCAGTGGACTTTGTGGCTTTTCCAAGATTTGTAGGGCCAAAACTGGAGACCTTCGGCACGGGGTTGATGACCTTGGGGTCGGGCTTTCACTCTGGCTAATGCGGTGGTGTCACCTGAGTCAAGAGGGCTGTTTAGAGAAAAGCAAGTAAGTAAGTCAGGGCTAATGTCAAACTGTAAACTCTTATTTCCTCTTATCCTAAATTGTAGTTCAGTCTTGGTAAGCTTCTCTGATGCAATTGAATGTATATGGGGAGTGGATCTTTACTTACAAAATCTGGGCAGAGACTATTATAAATTAATATTAGTAGTTGTGAATATGACATATTTTGGAAAGTCACATCGTGGTGACTATGAGGAAGAAAAAAATGCTTTGCAAACTAAGTTACTATGGCTACTTCAACTCCTTATCTGCCAAAAAGTCACAGAGACCGATTACATTTTGCTTATCAAAGAGAGATATTCTGATATGAATGAAGGATACATAATCACCCACCAGTATGATTTCTGTAGGAGTGCCCCCAAGGGCAGTCAGGTGACGGCTAGGTAGTAGGAGTAGTAGTAAAACCAAATTTTTAATTAATCGGTTTTTGTCCCTGCTAACGAGGGGTGGCCAGATCACCCACATTCACAGCAATACAATGTAACTGCTGTGGAGGATTTATTGGAGAAAAGATAATGACCGGATGCCTTTCTGGCTTGATTAATTAAGCTGTTTTGTGGTTTTATATTTCTTGTTAAAAAATGACCAAATTTTTACAAGCATGAGGACAAATCTGACATGTTGAACAAGGTGCGCAAGTTTTTGGGAGTGTGTTATCCCTTGATTCTCAAGATTTCACCTATGATATGTGCATATTATATCGAGGTGTGATCCAGTGGATGAACCTGAGCTGGTAGAGTGCCTTGAACAAGACAAGGATGCAAATTATGTATTCTCACACTGTTCTTGGGAAGAATGCTAAGGTGTAGTTTTACAAGAAAAGTTTTCCCAGACTAGTCAAGTGTTGTCACTCATGCAAAAACCCTGCAAAATGATTTTAAAAAAATCTGGAGTAGACATTTGATTAACGGCTGACTCAGAGATTTCCCAATGAGGGCGCCCTCAATTTCAAACAATGGCAAATTTTTTGCATGTACATAATGCGTGCCATATTTACTAATCATGTGTAAAAAGCTAAGCTTAAATCGAATGCCTTCATATAGAAAATCACAAACTTTTTTTATAAAAATTCGGATCCGGAATTTTGTTATACACAGCTACTAGGGGACGTATACTCACTTCAATGTTTAATGCATCAAACGAAAAAATCAGATCATCTCAAATTAAAGTCCTTCATACAGAATATCACAACTTTGTTCCGGATTCCGGAATTTTGTTATACACCATTTCCTATGGCACTGTTAACTATATACTATAATGTTTACTACATCAACAACGAAAAATCTGATTCATTCTAACCTTTGGAGTGAGTATTTTAGGTGACACTTATATCTTTAGTTCTAGTCAAAAATATTTTTAATTAAATATATAAGAAAAATTATAATCAGAAAATCTTCTGAGTCAAACCTTAAACAATGACGAGATGTTTTCCTTTTCCAGGGGTCTCGGAAGCGGTCTGAAATCCATCGGGAAATCATTAATCTCTGCTGTGCCGATTAGTATTGGTTTCATCAGACTAGTGTCAGTCAAGGTCACAGACTATCAGAGCATGTGTCTGAGTACGGTATACATTGGAACTTCTTCTTTACGTTGGCAGCAGTTTCGGTAAGTAGAAAGTTATTCTTTGCTTGCTGATATGAACCAGGGATTTTATAGTGATTTAAACCGTTTCGTAGTCCCCTGTGAATATTGCTCTTTGCTATTTTGTTCAAACTTAAAGGGAATTTCACCAATCCCAGCTTTCTCCCCTTGACTACCTAACAAAAGTTGAGATTTTATATCATATGAACCTTGGTCTAAATAGAGTATAATTTTTTCCCAAAAAAAGGCAGAGGGTGTATTGAGTCATCCCCAATTCACCAGTTGGGGGAAATTTCTAAGGTAGGTGATCGCACAAAAAAAAACGCATGTGGATCCAGTGGATATAAAGAGCAGGACTCTATGTAATTAGGTTGTGATGTTCGAGCCGCCATGGCCAACGTGTTGTTGTCCCTGGGCAAGACACTTGATCTTCATGTTCTCACTTCAACCAGGTGTAAATGCAGTGCGTAGCAGCTTTTTTGCAGGGGGGGCAAAGGGGGGGGGCAATATTTTTTTGTGGGGTATAAGCATATATTAAAAATTGTGTAGTATAGTATATGGCCTTATGTAAATCATAATTTTCAGGGGGGGACAAGATTCACGGGGGGGGGAGCTGCCCCCTGGCTACGCACTGTGTAATGGGGAGCTGTTAGGGCTAGTCATTACTGTGCGCCTTATAATTGGCTGCCAAAATTTCAATCATGTGAAAATGTGACCATTATCCTAGAACAGCGGAATAATGTAAAAGCGCTTTGAGACATTGTGCGGTAAAGCGTTATAATAATTTGCATGTATTTATTTTATTTTTTCTTAACATGTCAAAACCTGACTTTCACTAATTTTAGGCCACAAAGTGTTAGTAAGGATTTTGGAGATTTATGTACAGTTGAGGTATTTAATGTCGAGTAAACTATCGGTAAATGTAATGTTCAAAAAATGTTTTGTATACGTCCCATAAAAGAATTTGTAATTGTGATTTGGGAGTCCCCAAATCCTAATTCAATGGCAGTGCTGGAAATGTGAAATTTCTGTATATGCATGAGGAAAATAGTACAATTCATGAAAATGCACTACTAAATTGACTTGGTTGAACCAACGGAACAGCTGATGGATGAGCGTTTTGATACGTATATTGGAATGATTTTCAGCAGGCATTGATTTACTGTCGGAAAATCCGATATTAATTATTCGTATTACAAAATTCCTTCGTATGCGAGGGAGAAGTTGGAGCTTTACAATTCACAGGTATAGTTACTGGCCCAATTACCAATGCAAACTGTGCAAAATCTCAAAATTTGAAAATCGGGGGTGCTCTTCGAAAAAAAAAAAAAGTGCGTTTGTTTAGTTACCATTACACAAGGTCTGGTGTACTCCAAAATCACCTATGTGATCTAAATGGTATTCTTAGGCCGGATAGTATAGTCAGGAACAGACCAGAGGGTGTTTGAGTCAATTCCCACAATGCACACCAGTTTTAGGACATTTCCCCTCAATAAGGTCATGTGATCCACACCAAAAATTCTATTTTTAACACAAAAAAATCCTGACTTTTACATCATTTTAGCATAAAAGGCATTCTAGGTGATTTTGCATGATCATAAAATTCTGTGGTTTCTTAAAACCTGAACACTTATCCCTAAGTACTGACATATGTTTAGTACAGTACAGTAAACTATGGGCACATTGTAATGCTATGGGATTGATTCCAAAACACCCTCTGGGGTACAGAATAAGGTGACCAATTGCACGTCTGTCAAGGTTTGTAAATCAGCACATACAGATTATTGGTTTTGTCTTAGTATACAGATATTTCTTCACGCCTCACCATGGGATCGCCACATATGAGTGGGCTTTATTATGGTGGCTAGCAGCATTCATACAATTAACCAATTGACCAATAAGGGCTGGAGAGTTGTCTGCAGGAGATGATGGCCAGACTGAGGGAGGGATACTTGAATGCCAATAGAGAAGGCTGGTGTAGGCATGGGTATCTTGTTATTACCTTGCTGGTGTCAGCTGGGACGGGACGAATTTCTTTCTTACCAATGGTAGTGATGAGTTCCGTAAATCTTACTCTAACTGTGACAGGCCATATCACAAGTATGCCTTATGAATTGACCTGACCCATTTGGGTGTGAGGGGGAGTCTGACACAGGAAAGTGGTACAGGCCGGCACACAAAAAATTCGCTTTAGAAATGGATTAGGGTAATTAATGAAGTGCGCCACTTAATTAATGACTCACTGACCGACGGTGACCGTTCGGTGAACTAGAAGTTGCTTGATGACTCATCAATCATGCGCACAGAAGTTTTATGCATGAATCACAAGGTCAATGTTGTACCATGAGCAGTTCGATGAAAAAAATGTTTCCATCATGATTACTTGCTGATCCTCGCCAAAAACAAATGAACGGCACCTCCGTTGCATTTTTTGGTTGAAAAATCTTGCTTTCCCCATAGAATTTATGAATTTTGACATTTAAAAACCTGATCGGGATTACTGTGTAATTACATTTTCGAATTAGTTACGAAATGACACTAATTAGATCGGTTAAACTAAAGCACATGTACTACGTGATAGCAGTCATTGCAATTTAGGTCGGGTTTTTGTTTAGGGCGGATGCAATATTTACCGGTGTTTTCTGAGGAAAAATTTTAGAATTGTATTTTCCCCGTCGTAACCGCACACGTGACCATCATTGCGGCAGTAGGCAATGTTTGAAAAAATACGGGTTGAAATAATTTAATATTGTCATATATTGGTTTACAAGAAATAAAAATGTACTCATTTTTTCCCTAATTATTGTTATGGAGTGTGTCTGGTAGACCAGTAGGAATACTTTTGAAAAATGCGTAATAATTTGGCATGTGACATGCCCTAAATAATCCCCCCTCGAGTCCTCAGAACCTTACTTCGGAATCGTGACCGCCATACCCCTGGGTGGCCCACTGGGAATGTTGCCAGCTTGCGGCGTCACCACTGAAAAACCTTTGGAACAAGGCCAAGGGGGCTGAATTGACTTGGGGGACAACACGCTACAATACGAATATTATTCCTAACTGACCTCATCGTTAAGGTTGATTACAGCTCATAACGCAGTGGCACCTCCTTATGATATATGCAATGCATCCCTTACCTTGCAAAAAGAAGAAAGAAATCAGCGATTTTATATTGACCCTGTCATTTTCTCCAATGGTTAAATTAAAAAAACAAAAAAAATGGCGGCCCCAAACCAGGGGTCTTACTGGCACGACTAAAGCAACGTGTTCATACATGTGACATTCAGTGACGTGTTTGTATCCGTTTCA
Organism: Ophioderma brevispina; assembly: GCA_023653785.1. Lineage (NCBI taxonomy): Eukaryota > Metazoa > Echinodermata > Ophiuroidea > Amphilepidida > Ophiodermatidae > Ophioderma > Ophioderma brevispina. The sequence continues at coordinate 20,641 of JAMKCH010014344.1, forward strand.
AACCGGACAATAGACCGTGATTTGTGTAAATAATTGACCTTCGCCTTCCGGCAGAGGGATTCGTTTCTGATCCGTGACCTCCTCGCAACCCAAAATAACAGCGCGCCCTGGATCAAATAACTCTGAAGGACATATGGTTACAAGAAAGTTTATGCCATTTTCAACATTGCAACTAGTTTAAAACGAAAGATAATGGGACCAAATGAAATTAGAAGTCTACTCTTACAATTGCATGTGCAGTTTTAAATTGGTCTTTTATTATAGATTTCAGTAGACATAATTTGACCCATTGTACAATATGCTTATCGCCTTCACACCATGTGTGTGCGTATTCGGATGCAACCTCAAGCTAATACGTAACAAGATTCTCATCACTTTTTTCTTAGTATAATTATTTTACGCCATGTAAGTCTGTTGGAAAACCAGCTAGCTTGGCCAAGCTGGGTTGACGAAATAGGATAAGGTTTTGAATAGTATTATACCGTACGCTACTACCAAAATACGTAGGCACGTGGATTTTAATTTTGGAGGGCAATAAACTTAGGCTAACTTGATTTTTTAATGATTTCGTGGCCTGAACACCCCCCTGCAATGTATTTTTTTTTTCAAAGCTGTCTATTTTAAGATGGTTGAATCGCCTGGCAGCGGCAAACAGTGCAATGTTAGGATCAAACATTCCACCCTTTACCGTAATTTCGTAATGCAGCCCTCAATGGTTGTTGTTTCTGTGACATCGTCTACATTTCGTATAGATAATATTTCACGCAAAAGGTATTTTGTACTTCAGGTTTCGGCGCTGTTTGCCGCGTGAATCGCCGACGCTACCGGGCATATCTAAAAATAGAATTAACTTCAAGCATCAGTACGCATGCGCATAAATTAACCAGGAAACAACGGAGCGGTTTTTTTTGGTGGGCAATTTTCACAATATAAAATTCTTCAATTTGCTCTCAAATGATAGTTAGGCCATTGAAAGGATAGAGATTACATTTTACACAAAAATACTATACTCAAAACAGAGAGGGACATAAAAGGGTTTAGTTTCCATAATTCAATCAAAAAAGTGTAGAGTACATGAATAATAATAGGACTCCTGTGCTCAGTGATATAAAAACCACCAAAGGTCGCAGACGGTCAAACAAGGTGCATGCCCATGGGAAACATGGCAAACGGCGTGCGTTTGCTTGTGTAAATTGCCTTCCTTGTATGCTGTGATTAAATGTCGCCGGCGAGTTAATTACAAATGTTCTGTTTTAACCATAAGGACGTCTGATTGGTCTTAATCATTTCAGGTGATGGCTAAGATAATATAAAAGCTTTCAACATGCAAAATATCGATTTGAAAAATCTTGAGGGAGCACTATATTTTCAAATGTGCTTCTTCCGGCAGTCTAAAGACCCCAGAGCTCGATGTTACTTGGTGCACACGTGCACGGATTCATGGAAACTTTTTCTTTGATGCATGTAGAGTGTCTGTACTACATGCACCCCCAAAAGGGTGTTTGGTGCATGCCAATTTGATTTTAATCAATTTTATTTATATTATCAGAATGCATTTTTAACATAGAAACAACTTGAAAATATTAGCTGTAAAAGTAAAAATCTGTATTTAGCTTAGTATTAGCTACCATGGAATTCACAAGCCTTCAATAAGGTATTTACAAAACATTTGCCCCTGGCCTAGTGCATCTGAGGGGGCATTGAATTCTATTTGATGGGTTCCTAATCTAGGCCTACTTAGAATGGTGTGAATATAGAGGCATCAATACTTGTGCCAAGGAGTTTTTTTTAAGACGTGTGCGTACGTCTCCAACTTGATTAATTATAATCGGGAACCACTTTGTAAGGTTTTTCTTTGAAGACATGTGATTGTGTAATGTTCATGGAGTTGTATCTTTTATTTGTAGTTTTTATTTTGTAATTCGACGTCTGTAAGACCCCCATTCAAGCTAATCAATTCCTAAGGTCCCATTTTAGTAACATTTTGGCTTAGAAGTAAAATTTAGCTGAATTTCAACTCCAAGCCTGCAATTTCTCGAAATATCGGTTTACTGAAACTCCTTTGGGAGAAAAAAATCATTCCCAAGCCCCAAGTTCGGAAATCAGCGCCGCACATTCCCTACCTGAAAAAAAATGAGTGCCCCCCAACCCAATACAACTAGAAGAGCGGTAATCTACCAAACTAGCATATCTAAAAATTTACATTTTGAAGAAAAGAAAAGCATGATCGTGGCCTTTTGAAGGCATGTTTTTAAAAAAAACCTGGGAAAAATGTTTTAGACACATGGAACATAAAAAAACTAACACCAATCCTAGTACGTTTACCACAGGAATCCTATCGGATTGCCACTTTGTTTTTTGTTTATTTTTTTAATTGTGTACACTCTTAGTCTATTGCACACACACAAGACGACTCAACATATCTTAACTGTCAATATTTACAGGTCTCACATACGGGACTGGGTTGTCGTGTTTCTTCTGCTTTGTGTTGCTGAGGTATTTAGGGGATGCTTCCACTTCTCAGTTTTAAGTGTTGAACCTGTATGCAGGAGATCATCTAATCGCTCCTACATTATATGGATAGTAAGTATTCTCTTCTATTCATATTCTAACATGGCATTACCTCATTGTGCATTATATTGACATGAGAATTTTTTTGGGGATCTTCTTTTCTTCTATCGTGTCCAAACCTGTGGTTCTCAATATGATCCAGCCAGAGATGGTATCCACGTCTGGCCTGCTTCACTGAATTCCGCAAGGCCATTGTTTGTGCATTGTTGCTCCAGCAGTAAGCAGACCAAGAGGTGTTCCATTGTCTGTTGTGCTCTTCACAACCACAGGTAGTATCCCGATCTGCTTCCAGATAGCCCCACTTCCTGCAAGGAAACCTTAGATCGCCAGTTCTGGTTTTCAATCTATTGAGGCTCTCCATTCAGCCCATGGGAGTCAGCTCCAGTTGTAAGATGCTCACCAGTTCACTACCGATCTATGTTACTTGGGGGGGGGGGGGGTTGATGGGCAGTCTTTCTTTCCACAAGGCGACTCGCTTTACCTCCTTAGAGACTGTTCAGGGTTGGACTTTGCTTAGAAACTCTCTCTATATTTAGGCGTTGGCAGCAGGTATCTGTCCAGACATAGGTGCTTACATTGGATCTTGGCAGCTACGCTCTGCTGCTCGCTCCTACGCGGAAAAATTTTGGTCCGGGGGAGCAATTCCTGCTAGGATTGTACAAGTTTCCGTTGGTGTTGGACGGAGGCATCCTGTGATAAGCGGCAGGAGGCATTTAACGCTGGATCAAGATTCCTTGGCATGGGTTGATCTTTCCCATACAGGCAGGCATACCGTGCACTTGAGTAGCACAGGGCAAGTTGCCCGTCATCTTAGGTAAGTGGGCGAGTACCCCATCTTGTTCCAGTTAGTTTGTTCAAGATGTTATTGCGTGAACAGACTTTACTCTTCGTCTGCCTCAATGTGGGTCGTATAAGAGAGAGTGGCGGTCCAAGTTGACTCCTCGTAGACAGGGTTATGCAACAGGGCTCAGGGGAGTTCCAGACCAGGTAACTTAAGCTGACGTTTTGGCTTCATGGTTGCGTAGATGAAAGCACACACCTGTGGTTTAGATGGATTTGCACGTAAGTGTTTTTCCTCATAATAGGAGTGAGTTCATCCAAAGCTTTGTAGAGTCTCTCTCAACAACTGTTGGAGTTCGGCATTTGTGCGCTAATTCCAAGATCGTCCTGCATAAATAAAACGACAGGTTCCTGCACTCCTAGGTTGGTCGTTGTTATATACTTGAACGGAAGTTGCAAGCACACTCCCTTACGGTAGCACCATTCTTGAGCCTACGCCATCGGCGCTTCTTCGCTCCTAGCGGAACAAAGACATCCTGTTAGCCAGCAATCCACGGATAAGCTCACTCAAGCGGATATCCTTGGTATTTCCCGATCTTATGGAGTAGGCATCTGGTGATTAACAGTGTCGTATGCTGCTGATAGTTCGACAACACGACTCCGGTTACCATACCCTTCTTCGAAACCATCCTCAGGTTTTGAGTTAGGTTAGTACTGCTGTTTGTTGATTTGCCTGCCGGAAACCTGCTTGTTCTGGTATGAGGTGTTCGTCTATCACAGGTGCGATACGATGAGCAGGAGGCGTTCAAAGAGCTTGTAGGTATGGCTAAGGAGTGATAAGGTCAGCTCTTGGGATTGGAGGGATCTTTCCCATGCTTTTAGGAGTGCCATACCATGTGCTTTCCTCCAGATCTTTGGAAACCTTTGGGAAATAAGGCAGCAATTGTAGAGCCGCAAAAGCCATTCCTTTGCTACTGGCCAAGATTTTTTAGTTGCTCGGTAGAGATGTTGTCAGGCCTACTCTTTTCCTGGGTTGAAGTTTAGGCCACTACCGTATTCCAATGTCTTCCATGTTGAAGGGGCTAGTGAAACCAGGTCACCACTATCCTCTTATGGTCTAGTTTGATCTTCTGGGGCTTCTTGCTGCACTTGGCCATTTAAAAGCAGTTGGTGGGGCAAACTTGGTTGGGTGTAACATTTGGCTGCTGTTTAGGTTCTGTTGGATCCCCTCGAGCCTTTCGGATGTAGACCATGCTTTCTTGCTGTTATGGGTCATACGGGTGGATTCAATTAACAGTGTGCCATGTTTTTGATCTTTTTTCCTGGGAGATCCTCTCCGAGACTTCCTCACCTTTACCAGTTGTTTCAGCCGAAGGATCGCTTCAAACAGGGTGATATATCCTTGATATTCTGTAGCACATCCTTGGAAAGCCTGGTATATATTCCGTCCTACAGCCCCGGGTATGATCTCCGTGCAGGCTTTTTCACTAGTTGGGAAAATTTTGTCATAGATTAAAATTCTCAAATGTTTCTTGATCGGTTGTAGAGACATACCGAGAACGTTTCGAGGTTTATCCAAACAAACAAGTAAAAATGAAAACTAAAACCTATGTTTGTACTGCCTCTTATCGTAATTATCCTGTAGGAAAGCATGCTTTACTTTTCATGACAGTACTAATCATCATCACATTACCTAAAAACATTGTAATTTTGCTTAGTCGCTTCACGTGTGATCTAATATATTGATAAGCATTTCAAATATGTAAAAATAAAACAGGTTTGAAAAATTGGGGGGTGCTTTCTGGAAATGTCCTTGTGTTTCTTTTAACTTGTAGTTGGCCTGATTTTCCGTGTATAAGTTGCAGTTTGATATTTTTGTGCAATAACTTCAAACCTGCAGTGCTAAATCATCTTGAGGTTGCTATTTTATTCCAAGAAATAGGTAGTTTGGTATCTATGTACCAAGAATTTCTTTTTCAAAAGGAAAATGTTCAAGATTTATTTCTTGTTGATCTAAGTTTGGAGGTTTGACATTCTAATTGCTCACTGGTCAGAAAGAATATCTTTTCAGTTACGATTGACTGGTTCCCACTGGTATCAACGGTACATAACCACCCATATTTTGATGTTAATAACAGGTCTATTGTTCCGATAGCTTTGACAAAAATTAAATGCACTGGTGTGTAATATGTGGCAATAAAACCAAGACATGGAATTTTTGGACATTACTAGATACTGGTCTTTTTTGAAGAAATAATCATAATATTTCACAAATAATAAATTAGTTTCCA
>JAMKCH010014345.1:0-86127 GCA_023653785.1 Ophioderma brevispina
TTTCAGTTAAACCAAGCAACTCTATCCTGCCTATCAACATAAATCATGTGATGTGACCTAATTGTTGTGTGGGATGGTGTAGGAGTTCTATTCAAGAGGGGCCTATGTAACTTTCCAATTAATCATGTGGTTATGCATTTTCCAACACATCTTTCAATATCTCCGCCCCCTCCTTGTAAATAATGAACGGGCCTAAAATTATTAGTTTAAAGCTACTCTTAGCCTGTCGTACGAGCTGAATTCAAACTGAACACCTACCCTTTCTTGGCATCCTGAGCTGTGTCCCCGTATAGCCAATTTACAAAAGAACTTAATACATCCAACCCGCACGCTGTGATAAGGATCTTCTTCTGTGCCGAACTACTGGATAATAGGGATCAACCTAAAAATTTGGGTTTCGGCCAGTAACCCTGCCGTTCGGCAGGGTAATGACGTCGCCCGCATTTTCGGCATGAATACTTTTCCGAAAGACCGGGCGTTTGCGGCAGATACCCCTGCCGTACGGCAAGGTCCTCTGCCGAAAGACCGGGCGTTTTCGGCATAGCCCGTTTCTTCGTGCAAGTCCAAAATCACAGTGGAAGATCCGTCTTTTAACCAGCTGATAGTTTCATGGGTTGATCAGGCCTGGAATTCCTCTTTGGGACTTGTAAACCTCACAATTCATCTATGATTTGGCTAATGGTTTGTGTGCCTCTCCCCAATCGCAGTTTGGTGATGGTTCTACGTCACCCGATCTTGTGAAGGAAGTTCCTTTGTACGACCAACGCCAGTTCTGATTCTGTTAAGGTTGACCCATGCTTTCCTATCAGGTCAAAACCTTTGGGCTTGCGAGAGTGGGGCTGCCCACAAAGCTGCTTTAGTTTCAAAGTCGAGGATGAACCAGTGCTCATACCATCTGTCATTGATCCAAGATGATCGAGAGGGATCTGGGGTGACTGGCAATGTCATGATTGGGGTAGCAAGTGATCGTGGAACATCTGATCCTCGAAATGGTGTTGTGGTGGGATTAGACTACAGGTTCATCAAATTTCTTGGCGAGTGAATCGTCCTGAGTTTCCTCCTAAGTTTGCAGGAGCTATGCCAAGACAGAATTGGAAAGGTATTCTACAAGCGTCGCCAAAAAGGCAACCACTAACCAGTCTCATTGCATCATTCAGAACCACATCAATCTTGTGTGAATGTAACGCTGTGGACTCCATACTGGATGCGCAGCGTATTCAGCAGTGGAGTATGCCAAGGGCAACAGTTGATGTATGAAGTTGTCAAGGATGCACCCCACCAGTTCCAGCGAGCCTTTACGAGGAGGTTGACACGAGACTGCGTCTTGGCGCGAATGCCTGGTGTTTGATTGAAATTAAGGCTGCGGTCCATTTTTTTGTGACGCCAAGGTACTTCGGTGTTGGGTCATTTGACAGTTTTTCTCCATCTAGAGTGATGTTTAGTTCTCTTTTCGCGCTTCGATTTGCAAGGTGGAAAACAGAGCTGACGTCTGTTTTGCTGAGTTTCAGTGCCATCGGTGGAAGAATTGGCTTACAGTGATTAGATTTTTCTGCAACACTGTTTCTAGGACCAAAGGAGTCAGGCAGCTATTCCACTTGCCTTGAACTCGCGTAGGAGTACTGCGAACAATCGCCCTTTGGCATATCTGATACGTAGATGTTGAAGAGACGGGGTGCCAGGACACAACCTTGTGGGACACCATACCGAAGTTTGCGCTTACTACTGCGTTGCCCATTTGAGTCTCAGGACGAAAGATCTGTCTTGGATGATAGCATAATGAACTTGACAAAGCTTGACATCATGGAGATTTTGAGTAGCTTGAGGTAAGGCCTCGGTGCCAGACCTGTATCGCGTACGCAATCAGTTAGGTCAATGAAGACTGCCCAAACTTCTGCTTCTTCTGGAAGCTGTCTCGATGTCATTACCTAGATTGGCTATCTGATCAGTTGTGGATTTACCTCTTCGAAATCCGCTTGGGTGCGGGGTAAATTTGCCTCGACCGAATCATTGATCCCTGCCGTATCAGTCGCTCACGCAGCTTATAGATGTGATATAGTAAGCGAGATGGGTCTGTAACTCTTGGGGTCATTTGCTGGTTCTTGGCTTCAGGATTGCAATGATCTTTGAAGTCTCCATTGGGGGATAGTTGATGGATCCATGCAGTAGAAGGAAGAGTTCTGGAGCCATCGCAGAGCAGCTTCGGGTGCCATATTCTTCAAGAATCTGTATGGATGTTTTGTCATTGCCAGGAGCTTTTCCATTCTTGAAAACTTTTAATTGCTTCGGTGATCTCATCGTAGGTGAAGGTTGGGACATGGGCTTGACGGTGGAGAGGTTTGTAGAAGCTGTTTAATCCTGCATTAACAGCCGGGTGGGCTTTCCCTGTGGAGTGTGGTCCTTGCCACTTTCCTTGGTATCAAAAGTACTGATGCGATGGAGTTTGCAGAGACAGGACACTGCGTAGCTTGACAGCTACGCCCGGTGAGCTTGTTGAGGGTGTTCCAGGCCCTTGCGGCTTGATGGGTAAAGGTTGATATGGATATCTCCCTCCTCCATCTGGTGCTTCTCTTTTGGCCAAGCATATCCAGTAGCTGGTTACCCGTTGCTGTTCTCTCAGTATCGCAGTTTGTATTACAATACGCTTTGTAAACTCTCGCAGTCTTGTCCCAACAGGGGGTGTAGGTATTCCTTCTGCCTCCTGGAATGGAAACATTTAGCTGCTTGGTGGAGCATGAGCAGAAGTCAGAATATGCATCGTTTATGTTAGATGAAGCCGGGTCCCTGGCAGCGTGGATGACAGTGCGCTGGTGAGTTGTTTGGAACTTGGACCAGTTGGCTTTCCTGAACTTCCATCTCTTTCTGTAGAGGCGGGAGATCGTGACCTTGATGTCAACTGGTGACCAGGATATGGCAATGACCTGATCTAGGAAATCTAGGGAGGCCCGTGCTGGAGCAAGCGGGATCGGATGTCGCTGGTGACCTGTTGACAGGTCTGGACAGGGTCCATTCCCATGACTGCTCGACATAAGGTAGGTGGATCCTTACTACCAAAAGCAGTTGGGGTCTTGGGCTTCAATCCATTCAAGAGCCGCTTTGCCCAGTCATTTTTTTTTGTTTTTTTTTTTTTTTTTTTTTTTTTTTTTTTTAAAAAACACTTTTTGTTTTTTTTTTTTTTTTTTTTTTTTTTTTTTTTTTTTTTTTTTTGTTTTTTTTTTTTTTTTTTTTTTTTTTTTTTTTTTTTTTTTTTTTTTTTTTTTTTTTTTTTTTTTTTTGGGGGGGGGGGTTTTTTTTTTTTTTTTTTTTTTTTTTTTTTTTTTTTTTTTTTTTTTTTTGTTTTTTTTGTTCATATTGGAGTATCCCCATTCTGTATTTCTATCATTTGGAATCCTCCGCGACGGAATGGAGCTTCCGCTGAACTACTGGAAGGGAGTTGAAGGTCTGCCTCAGCTGGTGGTGGCTTATCGATGTTGGTGAAGTGGGTTCCCATGCTTTCCAAATGGTATCCACGGGATCGGCTAATTCATTGAAGATTGCAGGGTGGATCTCACTTTGTATGCCTTCTCCCTAGAAATGTATCCCATGCTTTGTTGTGCGGAATGAAGCAATTCATGTCCACAAACCCTCGATTTGCAGCTTCTCTTCGAATTCGCAGTGGAGTTTTCTGAGGAGCTTGATATTTCACTCGGTTCTCCCTGGAGAGCTGTAAGATGATGTCATGCTTAGCATGGGTGAGACCCTCCCCGTTCAGCCGCAGGATACAAACCTTGGTGCTTGCCATAAGGAAATTCTCTGTGGAGTAGCTCAGCCGCTTATGCATTGAGGGTGGGTCTGCAAGATGTTCACTAGTGGTGTTTTTAAAACACGATGTTTGCACTTAAGTGGTTGACTAGTTAGCCACAACCGGTGATGTGACTTTAACATGGCTGCCGCGAGAAGGCTTCCAACATGACCCAGCATAGCCCGGTATTTCGGCGCAGCAACTGTCAACAAATTTGCGATTGTATTTAGGTTACGTCACCATTTGCTTCAAGGGGGGGGGGGTGGAAGTTTTCTAAGGAAGGAAAAAAAAATTCATCCACCATATGAGCAAAAAAAAAAATCATTTCCCCGCTTTCCATAAAAAAACGTATTGCGCCCCGCGGTCAGGCGCTTATAGGGGAAAGGGGTTTTAAAAGTGGTGAGTACAGACCTGGATTAATTATTTGCAATAATGGGTCGCCAATGCATTTTCTCATATATCACGCTGTTTTCGGTAAGAATAGAAATAAAGGGTTTTGCATATTATTTATTGGCCCTCATAATGTATCCTCGTCCGGAAAAATTAAAATAATGACTCTGCTGCGCCTCGTCAGTATTTATTTTTTCCGACCTCGTACCCATTATTCGCCATAAATGATACTGCATCCCCTTTATTTCTTAATATACTCTAGTAAGCTCATGGTGGTTTTGTAAGCAATATATGTCCAGAGCTCAACTCTTCAGGAATCCACTAAATGAAGTTTCCAGAACAATAATATAAGTAAAATTTAATAGCCTGAACACTCATACTCCAAAGTTTCGCCCGCACCCACACCCGCATCGCTTAGGCGGCACATGGCCGCATTGCGGCCACTACATCCTGAAAACAATTTGATTTTGCTTTGCAAAACAGTTGGTCATGCATTATAAAATAATATTGTTACCATACCAAATTTGCATGAGAAATGTGTTTTGGAAATTGAACATTGCAGGTTCCGCACTTGATATATACGTACTATCCCTTAACACGTTGCATAACAAATGGTCCACAATCAACTATATTTTCCTGTTTTAGCATTATCTAAAATTGTTTCTAATTCAAATTTGAATTGGTAAAATGTGTTTTGGATTGGAAAGCGAACCATCTCAAAGGGTTCCGCTCGAAGCTGGGCACACCCTCCCGCACCCATGCAGACAGCTTGATATATACGAACTCTGCATGGGCACTTAAGCAAATGTTAATTCCATTCCAAAACTTACCCATCACTATACTATATTTTAACTTTTAAATGAAGTGATCATACCTATAATAAGCATTATTTCATTTTGTTTCTACACATTTGCATGGAAAAGTGTTTTTGGAAAGCTATTATATACACTCTCGAAGAACACTTATGCTTAATTCAAACCAAACTTAATCATCAACTATCTATTTTACTTTTTTAAAAAGCCTTAAAACGCAATTCTCACATGTAAGTGAGTGAGTGAGTATTAAAGTTTACGACACTCACACAATTGTGTTATATGTGTCATTAAGATTATTAAAAACATCAATCTTTAAAAAACCAACATCACAAATAAATTTTCAGTCCACCAACAACTTTTAAAAAGTTAACAATATTTAAACAAATCAGCCTCCTTCGGAAATTTCTCACCTGAAGAGGCCTAAAACTTGAAATAATGTTTTAAATCTGGGACGCTATAATTTGCTACGAATAAGCGCAGAATCAACGCACTCAAGTAATACATGTTTCACAGAAGAGCACAATCACAAGGAGCACCGAGGACGGGCTCACCTCTAACATGTCCTAAGCAAAAACGATGGTGCATATAATTATGACCAATTTTACATCGCCCTAATAAAATTCTCGTCCCTTCGTCTAATCAACCTGAACGCCAGAGCTCCAACAGTTTGTGAAAACATTCATTTTATTATTTTATTGATTTTTTAGTTTTTTTCTTTTTTTTAATTATATAATTATTAACTAAAGCCTTAATATCTGTAAAGGGGATCTCATATTTTGTTAATATTCTATTCATGGACTTCTTTCGCCAATACATCAACACATGTATATGTGAACCACTTCTCAGTGTGTTTCTATCGAATTGCTTGGGAAATGTGTTTTGGAAAGCGAATAGTGCAAGGGTTCGAGCTTTGCACGGGAGGGGGTATCCTCTCACCATCCCCCCCAGAAAGCTTGATTACGAACACTGCATGAACACGTTATTATGCTTAATTTAAACACAACTTAACCCATCAACTATATTTTTTACTTCTTAAAATGCTACTTAATCTATAATTTAAGTTAACCACTTACAATTTCAATTTTGTTTTCTATCAAATGCAGGGGTGCATTGTGTTTGGGATAAGTAAATTTGCAAGGGTTCTGCGCTTTCGCGCCGGACCGCGGGATGGGGACACCCCCTCCCGCACCCACCCCCCGGACAGCCTGATATACGAACTCCTGCATGAACACTTTATGCTTATTCACAAAACGTTAACCCATCAACTATAATTTACTTTTTTAAAATGGCTATCATCCCTATAATTTAAGTGAACAACTTTATAAATTTCAGTTGTTTCTATCAAATGCATGGGGAAAATATGTTTTGGAAAGTAAAATATTGCAAGGTTCTGCGCTTCGCGCGCGACGGGAGGTGATACCCCCTCCCCACCCCCCCCCGACAGCTTGATATACGATTCTGCATGAACACTTCAAACAGACTTAACCCATCAAACTATAAACTTTTGTTCGGTCTCGAGTTTTGGGGTGATGTCCACGACGCGACTGTGCTTCTCCTTTAGGTTTGGATTTCGCCGCGTTTTCGCGTGGGTAATTGTGCAATTCCAATGTCGACTCGGCGTTTCTCGTTTTCAAAACCCTACACGCACAGTGAACGTCACCCCCAAACTTGAGATCGAACAAAGTATATGACTTTTTAAAATGTTGATCATACGTATCAGCAATATTTCAAATTGATTTCCATCAATTTGCTGGGATAATGTTTTTGGGAAGTGATATTACAAGGTTTCCGCGCTTCGCGCGCAGGAGGGTATACCCCTCCCGCCCACCCCCGGACAGCTTGAAATACGAACTCTCCATGAACATCTTTATGCTATTCAAACAACTTAACCCATCAAATAGATTTACTAATTAAAATGATCATACCTATAAGCATTATAAATGAACCCATTTCAGGAAATTTCAATTGTTTTTATATCGAATTTATAGCAAATGAACCTGCGGCACTATACTTGCAGGTCCTGACTATTACCTAAAACCCCGGCAACCATATATTATGCAGGGGCCCCTCATCACATAAAAAAACATGCCAAATGAGTCAACCCGCCACAAAAAAAATACGTCCTCAAGTAGGCAAAAAAAAAATACAGCCTAGGACGGAAGAAAAAAAACCCTGCTCCAAAAGCCAACGAAAAAAAAAAAAACTTGCCCTCACCAAACCCTCAAAAACCCTCCTTGAAGTCTAAGGTGCGTCTCTTAAGACAGCCGATAGATCTTCTCGATCATTTGTTTAGACGCTTGGGTCCCTTGTACATTAATTATTTTATCTTACACTTTACACGTGACCTTCTCGTCATCAAACTTCACCTTGCCTCTGCGTTTGAAAACTGTTAATTGTGACATAAACTTATTACTTGAGGTCCTGATCAATTGTCCGGAAACAATGAACTCTTTTCAGGGCATTCGATATAAGTGATATGAACATTTACCCTCAACTACAGTGGAAAAAGTTTTGATTGCCATGAAAAAAATGAGAGATTCCGCGCTTCGTGCGGAAGGGGGATACCCCTCCCGACCCCCCCCCCCCCCCGCGCCACGCCACGCGCTAAGTGGTGCTACGCCAGCATACATCCAAGCAAAATTAAAAATATATCTTGGCACCCCCCTCCAGTGAGGTCGGGATGTGTGATGCCCCTGGTGAACTTCATATTTTTTTCTTATTTATAGTGATATACTAAGATCTTTGAACAAAGGTTTAAGAGATGATTTTTTAATGTAACTGGGACAGAGGACTGCAATAGTAAAATTCATTGTAAGCAGTTTCACAATTACCGTTTGGAAATCCCCAATGCCCAAATCGAGCTGTGATCGTGTCCTTACCCTCCCTGTACAGAACACCGTGTATAGTCTCACATATTGATCGATTACGCTGTGACAACAGAGATACAAGAATTGCTTGCTGCTTTTGCGTATTGTAGTTATAACGGTAACGAGATGAATAGTTTGGTGTCACGTGTCAGTTACCAGGTCACGTGTCAGCGATCAGATATAAGTTTGCTCTTCGGGGGCGCGACCGCTATATATAAATCCGACTATGTTATCAAGGTCGGTACAGGACCTCTCTGCCAAAGTGCGTGTGATTATTTTTTTCCAAAAAAGACACGTTGTATTTATTATGTCTAAAACAGGACAAAATTACCTTTTCCCTACTGATTCAAAAAAACCGACGTACGATGACGATAATCGGTTTTTTTCCAATGTAGGGATAAGTACGTCATATTTACTGAATGGTCCCCCGAAGCAAAAATAATAAACCAATCAATGCAATGACGTCATCAAATCTTTATTTTTCTCCAAAAATTGGCTGTTATTCCATAATAAAATTCCTTTTAAGGTCAACATCTGTTTATGTTCTTTAATAATTAATATTCAATGTCCCCCGCATGAATGTGAAAAAGATGGGTCCATAAGTCTACACACCTGAAACAAAGTTCAGCCGGCTAAATACCCTTACCGTGGACTGAATGAGCAGACGGATCCCCGTCTTAGTTTAGCAGGCGACAGCCACTTGCGCGCGGCTCCTGCGGGGGGGGTTATGCGTCAAGGAAAGGAGTTCTATACTACTTTTAGACGCGACCAATTTGTGATTGAAGGTGAGCTTAAATAGATTTACTCTTTTTCTTCAAAGTGGTGGTAAGTTTTTGAATGGTCATTTAAATGCTGATGTACTGTGGATGTTAGCGTAACGTGTAATAACTCGTTTGAATGGGTACACGGATTGTGCCGAAATATTGCTTTCGAGGAGCGGCCAGCTTAAACATGGCGCAAAATTACATGTCCTCAGGTCCTGTAGGTCGTGTACCATAAACAGCCTTGTGGTACTTGTAAATCTTTCTAGAAGTTTAGCTTGGTGCTTGGCTGTATGGGGACGTTTTTATATGCCTTGTCACAATATCATGGTAAGAGATTCCCGGATTACGTCTGAAACATTGGAGATCCTTGAGTTATTTGTAAAATCGAGCCCAGAATGCTTTGGAGGCGGTCTCGTTATTTTTATCGACCAATTGAATTAGAACAAGACCAATTTTCAACAAATAATTTCGAGCGCACTATTATGCAAACCCTTCTGCTTGCTTTCGGGTTTGGTCCACCTCGTTCAACCAATCAAAATCTGACGTTTAAATCACCGAAGAATGATCTAAGAATTTGCGGCTTTTTTTGTTCAGGATTGTTCAGGATTTTTGTTTGGTGTGATGGTGTGATTATGTGGTGTTATGTTAATTTTGTACATGAATAAAAGGTTCTTATCATAAGGAGGTGATGTCGTTTCACGTCACTGGCCAGAACAGGTGGTAAAGCATTTGAACTACTAAACGAGTACTATCAAAAAAATACCTGTGAAGATGTGGGAAACACAAGCAAGACATTATCCAGGATAAGTTATGTTGCCATACACTTATAGTGCACCAGTGTATTTGTTGATTATCCATTGTGGTCAGTGATTATATTCTACGAATCAGTCTCCAGAAAGGTTATCTGAGGCAGAGAGCAACAAAATTATATGTAAACCTGCACGCCCACAAAAGGATTCTAGACTAACTGGACGACGAAACAAAAGGAATCTTGATAATGTGCGCACTCCGTTATTCTTGTGACTTCAGACAAACCTCAGAAACACGAGAATAGATTCGTAAAATACAAACAATGGAAATTGTCAATATAACAACAGATTACAACATTACAATCAAGCACGTTCAGAAGGGTGGTTGACAAAGTAATCCTTAATGTGTGAAATGGCGTCGTCGTGCTGGTGACTTTTCAATTTCCCAGTTTCTCGGACCTCTATAAATATTTTTTTCAATTCAAATGACAAACTATGGAGTTGATAAAGGAAGTTTCTGATTTCAAATTGAAAAAACCCGAACTTTTTCAAATTGGAAATTGAAAAATTGTCCCTATCACTTGAAAAACATATTTTTTAAAATAAAATTCTAAACCCAAAATCTAGTATATCAACCTGAAAAAGGGTATTCTATATGAAAACGTAGACTTTAAAACTTAGTTATTAGTCGATTTTTTTTCGCAAAAGTTTATCACTCAAAAACTGGTTTAAAGATGAGTAAACGATTGACTGTTGTGAAACCCATGTTCTCAAAATTATATTCAAGAATAAACTCAGTTTTCAAGTAGTAACCTCAGTTTAAACAAGTTTAAATTAAAGACTATATCATTTTAGAGCTTAGCAAATATAATTTATAAAAAATCTCGCCCGAACTCAAAAAAGCAATTAGTCCATGTAATTACTCAGTTCAAAATTGATAACTGACAAACTCAGCCAAAGGTTTTATGAATGACAAACTTTTGTCAATATTTATTTAGCTTTCTCGATAAACTAATGTTTTCAATAAAAAAAAACACGTTTTCAACCTAAGTTTTCAACCATGCGAGCGTAGCGCGGCGGAAGGAAAATTTGGCGCCACCCTCTGATTCCCACCCCCCCTGAAAATGTACCTATCGTGCCCCCCCTCTTGCCCCCCCAAAAAAACCCGCCCCGAAAAAAACTGGTTACGTACGCCACTGCCACCGAACCGTGGTCATCCAAACCCCTCAGAACACACAAAAAAACCATGTTCTGACAGTGTACGTTTCATTGAAACATGAGTTGCGTACTCGAAAACAGACTAATTACGAGACATAGCTTGTAACATGATCAAGCCTTTTAATTGAGAGGAGCGGTCACTCATGCAAGCCATAATAGCTTTGTCAAAAACCCTCAATGCTGTTGTTTGTGATAATTATCCTATTACAATATAAACGGGAGTGAATTCAGGATTCTGCCACCGCATCCTTTCAACATGCAGGTTATTCCGTTTAGGAGGCGCCGAATCTTTTGGTGGTGGCACAATATACAAAAATGATTTCTGAACATACCCAATTTATAGGCCGCGGGGACAGTATTTTACAATACCACACAGTACTAAGGCTAAAGATCGGACCCATTACCTTTAGTTGGAGAATCCAACTTTAAAGCATATAGCACATTTTTAGAAGAGCGCCCCCAATTTCAAAATTTGGATAGTTTTGCCACAGTTACGTTGGTAATTGTCTAGGAAGGAAACGATACATGCGAACGAGGAATGCTAAAAAATGCGGATTTTATACACAAACTAAGCGATTTTTGTAATTACATTGGGGGGATCCCAGATTGGACTCTCTTAACCGGCAGAGTGGAAATGTACGGTTATGTCCATCCATGATGAAATAGTGCCCACTTGGAAAATAAAACTCAAACTGACTTGCCTGAACTATTAAACCAACTAAATGGATGAGCGTTAGACACGTACATGGCGCTATTGCCATGGAGGCCGTTTTCCAGCGGCCGTGAAGTATTATCCTTGCGATCCCGAGGAATTCATAATATTTATTTTTTTTTTTTTCGAAAATTTACTTCGTTGTGACACAGACATTTTCGAGCTTACCATTCACAGGTTATAGTTTACTAGCCAGGTACCAATGAACCGTGTACAAAATCTCCAAATTTTTGAAAAATTGGGGGGGGCCGCTCTTCAAAAAAATGTGCTAATATCTTTAAATATATTTAGCTTTTACTAACTTGAGAGCAGCTCTGCTGGCAAAAGTGTTGTTGATCTGTCAACCTTGTTGTAGAGCACTTCGCAAGCTCATATGACCTCATTAGTGGTAAAACACACGGGTTTTAAAATGGGGATGTAAAGGGATGGAACCCATCAACAAACAATCCTTACAACTGCGAATTGATCGATACGGGTGATGCGTTACAAGGCCAATTGATGGCTGGTGTTTTAATTCGTGAAGTTATTTATTTTTCTAGGGTGACTTTTCTAATTTTAACACATATCATATTATTACTTTATATTTGAACATTGCATGCTAAAGGGATGACGGATAATTTAACTGAGCTGCGTGAATTATGGTAGATAATTGGGTCTGGGCAACAGTTTGTGCACTGTTCTTCTCGAGGCTTTAAAATAAAGTGGTTTTTTAAGAAAAGGTTTAAAATATTGTACTATCTTTGTGCATTACCTGAATAAAAATTGAAGTTACAAAAATTGAATTTGGAAGCGAAAGTATCAAGGTGTCGTAGGACTATGGCTTCTGATACTCAAGACATTTTTTTACAACTCTCTTTCTCCCAAAGAGTAAATGAAGGTGGCTGTACGGTCATGGTTCTTTCGAACCAAACGCGATGTCAAAATGTTAGACAATTTATCGTAAAGCCAAAACTTACTTGAGATAATTGCACCATTATATAACTATTTTCGCATCTTTTTAAAGTTTCAATGTGAAGTTAATCCCTTTGAAGAATTCCAGATCTGTTCAGAGGTAAATAACTTATGTTCAACTGAATCTTTCACTGTTTTTATTCAAGCAGAGAATGGCACAAACTCGGTTTTGTAGTTCCGCAGGAAACTGGAGTTATCTCTCATTGATTTGTGAAACAAGCAAAGAGATGGAACAACATTTCGGGAAAGCCTGGTCTTTTTTCTTAATGTATACAACACGACTAATATTGTGAGATTTCTATGAGAACGCATACTGCACAGCACGAGCCTAAAGTCCATTTTATTTTTTTTTTTTAGTGTGGTCCTACATGAGCCAAGTATATGGGGAAAAAAGTCATTCGGGAGTGTTTGGTGGGAGAAGAAATTGCTGCGCATCATATAAATCGGTTTTTGGGGGCCCGCATCTTGAATCTGTCAAATGATTTTCATTTATTCCTGTTATCATGATTAGGGGTCGTGTTGATGTGTACCATAAATGAACAGCAGGTTTTGGTACAAGTTCCAAGGCCAAAGTGTCGTTGTTCCGAGGGGTCCACTCTTGGTAGTGCAAAGACAAAGGTGCAGAGAGTGAAGGAAATAAAAGAGGGATCGCGAAAGAAGCGAACAGTTCTTCGAGAAACCGCTTTGTTGCCTATATATCACCTCCAGTACTAAGTAATTCCCAATCAAATGTATAACAGAGCGGTATGCGCTAAGCCGCATCAGGAACACTGGTTAAAAGGATTCACAGGCGGCGGCGGGGAACTGGGGAAACTAACTTTTAAAGGTGGAGGGCGTGGCTCCCTACTTTTCAAAATTGATTGGTGATTCGACATGCTAGGCTTACCATAGCTGCAAGAGAAAATGATGGTAAAGTATTGAAAAAGTTGCTTAGATAAAGTGTCAAGTGGCCCCCTCACTTGTTCCGCCGCCGCCTCGCCGCTGATGGAACAACGATATCCGAGGAAACCACAAAACATGTGCATAGCATTCTGCTGCCCAGTTTGAACTTGCCCTTTTAACTTAATTGAGAATTGACTGGGGTTCTTCTTTTAGAATGTACTTAGGAATCGGAGTATTTAGGATAAATCTTTAATTTCTAGGTGATTTTTTACGTATTTTAGACGTGATCTGAACCGATTGATCGGTGTGGATAATCCAGCACCGTCGGAGCCGACTTGATTACCCTATCTTTACCAGGAGAACTCTGCTTTTACTTGGATCCCAGACGTCAGTTCCGGTCAAAGTTTCAAGTAATAACGACAAAGCTGGTGGAAAGTGTTGAGGACATTTAAGCTTACCACTAGTTTGCCGACAATTGCATGTGGTGCGACTGTCTCCTGTTGTCAGTACTATAGACCTAGTGCCGCATGAAATAGGGGATGAGGATTGTAAGCTGTAAGAATATCCTTATAAAGTTTTTAGGACACGGCTTTTAAACTCCACGGTACGATCGCAATAGCCTCATCCCCAGAAATCCAGATATTACCGGAAGTGGTGGACATGTTGTATTATCAGAGAAGGCTACTATTTTCTCATTGATCCTGTAAATCTTAGGGTTAACGGATGTTTGGGTTGATGTTATGAGCGGAAATATGCCTCATTCTGCGTCGTCCAATATTAATTTTCCACAGTACTATATGGGGATTATAAAATCACGTTTTTTAGCTCTCACTTAAAAAAGGTTGATGGCCGTGCGGGTGAAGCTATGATATCAGATGAAAAACTTAATCGGGGTCACCCCCCCACCCCCCCCCCCCCTTAATGTACACAATAGTGCGATGTATGTCAGTGAAACAGTTACCGTAGGATTTTTGCTTAAATTGATGTCTGCTGTTTCTGGATTCCATAAAAGACCAGGACTGCTTCCCTCTTCAAAGGGGAAATGTTAGTAAGGGAGGAAATTTAAAAATTTTCTCCTGTCCCTGGTCATCCTAGGAAAGATTTACCCGATCCTTCAGATTGAAACTGGATGACAAGTTATTCGCGTATATCAGCGGATCCAAAAAAATATACTATTTTAAGATGTGTCATTTGATTGCCTGGCAAAACGTATCAAGTTTTTTACTCCGTATAGTAGTCCTATGGGTTACTAAGACTTGCCCTGGACGCTGCAAGAGGTGCTATCATCAATCATTTTAAAATACGTT
This sequence comes from Ophioderma brevispina, assembly GCA_023653785.1. Lineage (NCBI taxonomy): Eukaryota > Metazoa > Echinodermata > Ophiuroidea > Amphilepidida > Ophiodermatidae > Ophioderma > Ophioderma brevispina. Next base: position 14,434 of record JAMKCH010014345.1, read on the forward strand.
TTGCTTCGGTAGGAATCATTGAATTAACACCACACTTTCAACAAACACATGAGTATCGGATGACCTTGAACCTTTATAGCCCTATACCGTGATGTTAGCTATCGGTGCAATGGGTCAGAACCTGACAATATGCTACCTTATATTAGTCCTCTCAACAAGACTGTTGATTGGTTGGGTTTATTGTTAACTAATTTAGCTGGATTTTCAATTCCCCTGTACTACGGTTTCCCCCTGGGGAAGGGGTTGAATTTACCCTTCAGTTTGTATCGGGCTGCGGACGCGAACACATAGGGATTGCTTGGTAGTATATCTGTCTGTTGTCAAAATTTACCCGAAAACATAATTTTGCCCATTGTTTACACATAAGTGCTACACTGTATGGCAAGAGCAGGTATTGGTTATAGTGTCCCACAAAGATTACCCTTCTCAAGACCGGGGTCAAAGGCCATCTAGAGGTCATTAGGAGGTCATGGAACAAAAAATGGTCAGAATTATCAAATTGCTTGGGTTGTATTGGATATAAGGCCTTGTGTAGGCTAGAGTCCCCGTGTTGGTGACCTCATGTGACATTGGTGAAAACATGTGAGCTCCCCGTGTGGTGACCTCAGCTGACCTTGGTGAATTCCTGTGACCTGTGTCCTCATTTGTAAACCGCGGACTCCTATTCGACACATGTTTCTTTTCTTGACAGTCTATGCCATATTGAAACCCAAACAACAGCAAAAAAAAAAATCAAATTTGGCTATGAACATCCTACCGGAGTATATTGCCATACAAAAGGTGGTTCGTGGATATGGGATATCAAAAAATAGTTAGGAGGAATTGCCCCCAAAAAGAAATTAACAAAAAAAATACACATTTTCACTTATTTCATTTTATTTGCGACTATTGTTTTAATTTGTCCAATTAAAACAAAGTGATTAAAAACTCTTTGGATGATGAATCTTAATAATACAAATAAGCCACAGTTCATTATGTTAAATTTACTTTTCCTAGCTTATACTCTGTCGTTTCACTTACCAACCAAATTCCTGAGAATCAAAAACTCGGTGACGATTACATTTGAAAGGACTTCTCTGCTACATCAGACAATATAAGTCACCCTGGTACCTAGGTCGTTCTTCCGAGGCTTAAGGTGCATATCGTGTTCTATCACAGTCTTTTCGCTCTATCATCTCATTGGATATCCTTGAGAAAAAACTTGCTCACCAAATATCAGTTTGATTCCAATCTTGCTATGTTTAGTTAGTAAATGCTTGCAGCAACAGTATGACATTCAATAAATATAACTTATGTAACTTTTAAGTGGGCCTTATACGAATAATTCGAGGCCGTGTGCAACGCGATCTACATATTTCCACAGAAATTCACTTGTAAGGATCATCTTTCCATTTATCGGCACCCCTCCACGGAATCTTCAATTAGTCTAGCATTACTGCGCCAATCACCCTCTTTATTCTAACATGCTTTGTAGCATCTCTTTCCACCTCTCCGTAAAGAACTGTGGATGCTACAAAAATCAAAAATTGTACCAATGATAAAAGTAATTGTTGTACACTGTAAAAAAAATAAAAAAAATAAAAAAAATAAAAAAAATAAGCAATGTTGTGGTGCTATTCAATTATTTTGCCCCTTAAATCGTACTGGAGTAATTTTTTGATTTTTTTTTATTGCCGCCCATGTAATTTTATTATGCCCTGCTATATTGAGGGATATTTTTATAGAAAGTCTTTCGGGAAGTATTTTTTTTTTCATTTTTGGGCGTGAGAAGTTAGCGCGGAAAAAAAATTGGATTTTGGCCCACGCATTTTGAATATCCACTGGACTATACATGCTTCCAATATATACAATACATGCAGTGTTATTGAATTCCGGGAATGTTTGATTGTGAATGCCTTTGTCCTGGTACAAGTGAGATATTATATGTGGATCAAAGAATATAATGAATTCAAGTCAATACAACTCGCCCTGTTTGATAAGAAGGGCAGCGTGGGTGATGGTCGTCTCTGGACTACGTTTAGATTGAATTCGAGGTTATATTCCTTATTAAAATAAGGAAGATATTACTAATTGAGAATAGCCCGCACTTCACTTCAGCATGGGTTATGTAATATTTATTTGTTATTTGTTTCTGTTTTCTTTGACTTTAAACAATGTAGAAAAATATGGCCACCGCATGTTAAATGATAGAAAACTAATTATTACCTAAATACTTTTAACAACCTTATTTTAAACTTAAGCGGTGGACGTTTCTTGGTGGTGAATATCTATAGATGCCAATATTGGCACAAGTACTGCCACTGAGCATTTAGATTTTATGCAAGACGGAGAACATACGGTCGAATTCGAAACTGGACAAACAACTGCTATGCTAACAATACCAATCGTAGATGACCCATACCTAGAACTAAATGAAGTTTTTCATGTGGGAAATAACTGATTCGGACGCGAGATCAATATGGGAATAAAAGAACTGATATATATAAATAATGATGACGTAGCAATATTTAGCTTTATTTGGTCGCGAAACAATCAGATCAGGCCTGTTACTGCTTGATGAGCATTCGTAATGACAGCTTGCTGGCAGCCTGTTCATTTTTGTTGCAAATTGTAACAATATTAACCTTCGAAGACAGTTGCCTGGGCATAGCGGACCAAAACGCTTTAGAGGGAAGCCCCGACACTCCGTAGATCTACAGATTATGTGCGGGAGTGTGTTCCCTTCCGTCGACAAGCTCTAAATGCTTGCGATATTGTCCTTTCCGACTACTATTTAGTCATCACAGCTCATGGGGAAATTCTGCTGTAAAGGTTTATATAACAAATATCTGCTTCCATTTATGAGCGACAGTCGTAAAATCTTAATCGATTGGTAAAGATTTGCTTTGAATGAAGCACATGTACATGTGTCGTGACGAGTTCCATATCAACTTGATAAAGCTGTCTCCCTCACGCGCGAAACCTTTTACAGTATGCGCTTCTCAAGACACATTTTCTCCTGCAAAGTTGGTAGAATAATAAATTTGAAACGTCAATGTGGAATACTGCTTAGGGTATTTTAAGCAACGGTACTATAATTAATAGACGGATAAGCGCGGAATTGAAATTCTAATGTGGTTCATCATGCAATATTAATGCCAATTTCTGAAGTGTATAGGAGTTCATAGTATATCTTTAATTATCCCTCGAGTCATAGTACGATCACTAAGATGGCCTGAAATGGTGAAAATTTATTGCAATTTTTTCTCTTACTTTTTTCCGCAGTTTCCTGGTTCTTTTCTTTAATTTTTACCGTAAAGTAACGTAGTATTTCTCTTCAATGGATATTCGACAATTATTAGTAAAAGAAGTTTATTCTTTAGCAGAATTGCTCAGGAGCTTTTTATTTGCATTTTGGCATTTACAGCATTTTGGTCAATCCAGCAAGTAGATAGAACGGTTCTAGAAGGAATTGGAGAATTCCATGTCCTCGTACCAGAGGTCCTTTGGTATTACTGTGTCACATGGTGGCCGTACCTTGGAAATGATTTCACTATACGTAAGGAATTTCAACGTTCTTTCCATAGTATTGCCCATTCGCCACGTATCAAATCGGCACTTTGCTTTGTAAAAAAAAAGTCACGAGTCATCGTTGTTTTTCTTTACCATAAAAGCCTTAAGTGTGTCCAACTATTGATTTTTTTTTCATTTGCCATATTTTGTCCATTTTCACAATCTTCTACAGAGTGATAAAAAAAATCCCAAAAGACCGCGATTCTGATTCTGATTGAGACTTGATTTTATGAAATTTAAAATATATTCTAATCTGTTTGAAATATATGTATAGAGTTGGACTTAACATTGTCACCATTCCACTTTTTGATGAATTCAGTGGAATTACCATTGCTCCATTATCGCGTCTGAAGTTGTGTAGAATTTTTTATCTCTCATGTACAACTGTTAAAATCCTTCCTTTCTTCATCATTTCTAACTTTTGTATATCGGTCAACCCAACAGCGAAATCACCGGGCAATTCTGAAAGTGACTGTGAAACGGTGTCTCAGTCTTTAACGTTTTTGCTGTGGCGCCACACGGATACTGTCAAGGCGTGTCCTGTTGAGATTATCAACGATGAAGTGGTTGAGGTACAAGAAGAATTCTATATAACCATATCTAATTATTAACGTGCAGATTGATCCTGATTTCGGTAGGGCAACGATTACTATTGAAGATGATGATGTAAGAGCAATATGCAATCAATAACTTGTCAACAAGAAAATGCTTCCTCTTGAAGCACCGTCATTGATTACATGAAAGCGTAAAATACGTTCAATTCAAATTTAACTAATACGTACTTATAGAATTTCAAGAAATTATTGCAGAAACCCCAGAATATTGATTAATAGGCGTAAATCCCGAGCGGATGGAGGGGGATATAATTATCCCTCCAATATTTTGATGAGGGGGCATGGTCCATATTATATCACTATACTTAAATTCAATGCAGTTCATTGGTTTATTACCGTTTGAAAGATTTACCATCACCCTCTCCGTTTGATAGTTTTTGCTATCACTGCACTGCGTCAAAATACGCCATGCGCCAAGCTTCGGACTCGCCGATTTGTGTATAGGTAAGTCCCTAACAACTGTTTTCAGTTGTACCGGAACAACTCAAGTAGTGCCTAAGTTAACATTAGTTTTGAGTTATAAAATTTATGTAATTAGTAATATTTATTTGCTGTAAGGTGTTACATTTCAATATGATATGTGTGGGAAGCGCGCTAAAAATTTGCGCATTTGACATTTAATCGTTAAATGTGATTCAAATTAGAACAAATGCGCTAATTTACCATTTTAAAATAATTGGTAAATATGATTTTCTTTTGGTCAAAAACATGGTTTATACGTGGTCTCAACATGGGGGGGGGGGGATATATATGCAAATATTAACTGCCTTAATTTGTGTGATGGTAGAACTATCACCATCAGTGAAAGATGTATGTTCCCATTCCAACCCCCCCCCCCCCCCCCCCAAGGAAAAAAAAAAAAAAAAAAAAACCCCCCCCCAACCCCCCCCACCCCCCCCCTCGCCGTATACCGGCCTGGAATGGACAGTACATCTTTCACTTCGTGATGATATTTCCAACCAGCACACTCATGCAATAATCATGAAACAATAAGTGACAACCTAATATAACTTTCTATGAACTAGTTTCTCTAGCCAACTCTCCTACTTGCGAAGAAAATCAAAGTTCTGCCGCTCAGGAACGATATACCTCAACACATTCTTAAAGACACTGTGCATTCCAGGTTGCATGTTGATATTATATTTTGCTAGAGTCATGCCAAAACAAATCCGACAAATGTTTAAATCTTTTAATAGCAGTCACAGTTCCTACTCTGTATGATGTGGCTTAATTTCGTGGACACCCAGATGTTGCTATATTTCATCCTTTGAATTATTTGTATATATGTATGTATATTCTGTTATGACGGACGCATAACGTGTTCCGTGGATGGCGGAGACAAGAGTTTATATTGAGAAGACCAAGGTGTCCATTACCGTTTACCTTGCACTAGGGAGGGGATTGTGAAGATGATGGGAGATGATCAAAGCTTAAACCGTATAGCCACTTTGTTCAATTTATAGACCGGTGTTAAAGGAGATCTAGTTCTCCTGGCCCCTATTCCCGGGGTCCGTAGACAACAACGGATAATTCAATGGAACTAATGTTGCGTGAAGTGCCATCGGATTCAGTGCCCATTCCTTTGCGGTGTTGGACTATAAGTGAATATCAATTGTGCCATTATTTACTGGTATCTAGTAGTGTTATGTACATCACGGAAGGTTCACAAATTGAATACTCGACATCTTATTAATTTTAAAGAAATGATGCAACTTTTACGATTGACATCACCTTGCTTTACTTTTACAATCTTTTAATGGCCTCTTTTTTGTTTTTCTCAATGCACACATTTACATGGATATTCAAGCCTTTTTATGTTGGTCTATTCTTAGTGATGACGGCAGTTTGCTGAGCAGCACGAACAGGGCGAGGACTTTATTCCTACATGCACATGGCAGTCCCAGCCACGTTGCCACATCAGGGAAACTATCGATGACCTTATTATAGATGACGTGCTGCGGAAAATGAAGAGATTCTCCGACTTCAGATAACTGACTCCGATAGCGAGATAGACACGTCAAGCATGGTTATAACTGTTCATAAATTACAATTCTGACAAGATGGTACTCTCTTTTGTATCACCAGTCATTAATAAAAGTCTCTTCCTGACAAAATTGCATTGAAATGTTGCTTTAAACGTTTAAAAATATAGATGGGAGCATTTCTGAAAATCACTGGTCCAAAGTGATTCGGAGGCTGTAATTCTGTCTATACTATCCCTAAATTCAGGCATATTAAATTTTTTATTACGTGATGACGATACTAATATAGCCCGTCCCCAGAACCCCCATATTTAAAACCGGAGTGTTCAATATTTCGTTTCTGAAGAAAACTTCTATTTTCCCTTTTTACTCTTGGAACTTTTTCAGGCTCAGGATCTTTTGTTTGGCTGTTAAGAGCAAAAAGCTCCCAGTTTGTCAGGCAATAGAAGTTTACCTGCACTCCTTATAGAGCGTTAAAATCGCGTTTTAATACACATCAAAGATTTAAATATTATAACCTAATCTGCGCGAAAATTTAAAGATTGGGTTTTGGGGTCAAAATTTTCATCAAGATGAAAATTATATAATTATTTTTTTGTCAAAATGTACCAAAACGACAAGCCTCCACTTTACTGAATTAGTATATCCTTCCACGAAAGAAAAATCATTGGCTTCGTGTTGTAATATTTGGTGAGTATGGTGCAGACCGGCGGCAGGGATTTAAGCAATCTATTAGGATTTTTTTACCTATAGACCGTCTTCATAGCAACCCTGTTGGGGGACAGGATGCCTACATTCCACAGGACGACATACATCACCTGCAATGATCCCTGTGCAATCGCAAAACATGGATCGATTGACAGCTAATGTATGGTAGTCCCTGGATGTATGCATTCTTGTCCACCAACATGTTCGGTGGCTACGTCATAATGAAATACATACTATAGAGTTAATCGTGTAATTTTTCCGTCGTCCTTCCTATGATTTTATCCAGACGCCGCACTTGGTATGTAGAGCAAACTTAATTTACTAACCACCGAATGCTTCATTCTGTTTTAATGTTTTTAGTTGCGCTTCTTGGATTTGAAGATATTCAGTACGATGTCGGTGAATCTTGCAGTGAACTGCGGTGGTAGTCAAAAGAACTAGTGGAAGTGGAGCTAGGAGCATGGAACTACCTCCGTATGCCGATTATGATATTATTATTATTATTATTATTTTATATGATATTAGTATTATTATTTAAGTCTCCTCTCACAGTTCGTTCAAAATACATAAGGATAACATTTTACCAATAAAAAAATAACTTAGACAAATTCTATAGACTGTTCCTAAGTGTTTTGGTGAAAATTAAAGAGGGCCCATTACGTCATGGCTGAATGGAGCTCAATGTCAAATGACGACAAAAACTGTCCTTATTAAATATCACAACGTTCCTTCATGGTTTTGCTTATAATGAAACCACCGTTGCCTGAGTGCAGTTTTAAATCTCCCCAAGTGAACGTCTATTCTAATTCCGGACGAGAAATATCACATAACGAATTTCCTTCTAGATTAGATCGACTCTAAAGATTATGTACTATACTTAGGCCAACGAGACGACGATATTAAAATCAAATTTCCTTTTAGGTAGTCGGGTGCGAAGTTTGTATCACAACAATCCGCTTTAGTCTGATAGTAGAATTCAGCACTAGAACAGATCGCACTTCTTTTGGGGACGTCATTTAGTGTTTTTTTTTTAATTTTATATATTTATTGTTACCAAAACCATACACAAGCCATCACAAGGTTACACAAACAAATACGCAGTGGGTACACACATGATCTGAATTAACATAGATTTATTATTTTGTCTATCAAATTCCCTATCAAACACAATTCACATGGCACTACCGGGGATTTTATAATACTTGGCAGGAGAAAATTACGCATACTCCTCATCTTAAGTGCAATCCGCCCCCAGAGGTGTGGCGCATTCTTTGACCAATTACTCAACGCGAAATGAGGTGCGATGTTCTTCCTAGCTCACGCAGTCCACGCTGCGGTGTCGATTCTGTCCGAGGACAAATTATTAATCAGCAAATCTAATAAGCGACTTAAGAATGTCCCAATAGTAGACGAACACCTTACATCCGTGACCAAACATCTGGAGGACCCAGCTTTGAAGGTTGTTTTGTGGCTCCCTGATCGATGCTGAAGGTTTTTGACTTGGGCTTCGTTTCACTGTTCCGGCATTTGGAGGGGCAAAGACAGTTAACCCTGGGGATAAAATGAGAACTGCCGCAATTGTAATTAATATGCCATGCAAATATTTCGCCTTATCCTAAGGAATCCTAAAAATGTAATAGTTTGTTATAGATCCGTACTTCAATGAAGACGCTAATGGCCAAAACTGTCCAACTTTAATGCACTTTTTCGTCAAAGTCAAATTGTTAAAATAAAAACCGATTTTTGAATATAACAGTGTGTATTATCTGTTGTTCTTCGAGTATTACAAATGCAATTTTGCAACTTTTAATAGTCCAAATGTAGTCTTGACCTTGAAACCTGAAATAGCCGCAGCCGCAAGTCAAAAACCTTCAAAATCGATCAGGGAACCCCAGATGCCTTCAATCTTTGTCTCCGGAGTTTGGTCACGGACTACAGGCTGGTCTTGCTAATAAAGTTAAACGAATTAAATAATTCACTCTGAATGTGGGACTTTAAGGTCCTGAATTAAAGAAGCGTGCAGTTCAATGATGATATAGCCACATAGTGTAGACTCCAAAATCACAGCATGCAGTGTCAAAGTTCACAATTAAATCCATGGGATTCCCATTAAATATATCTCCGTTTTTGTACATTCCTGACATAGCATTGTTAATCTCAAACCGACGGTGGTTCTCTAGGGTCCTCGACCGACCCAAAACATTACACTATGAAAGTGATCTTTTGCTTTCCAAGATACAAGAGAATAAAGGCTGTGAAATCAACACCTCTATTATATCCTGGTACTGCCCCGATGTACCAACTTGCAATTGGGAAATCAAAATACTGGTTATTTGCCATGAGTCCCTCCAGTTGAGCAATTTGTATGATCTTCACAGCTAGATAAGTTGTGCATTATTAAAAAATAGCCATTACCCCGAGCACATCTTGCATAAACATAGCCTAACACTGTCCAATTGAATATCACTCTAATGACATAAAGAGGACGATATTGGAATCTTCACTTGGACCATGCTGTGAAAGTCTCAGCTATTTGTAGAAGCAGCTCTTCTAGTTCCTCAAAAGTGTATCTCAGATTGCACGATCAGTGTAGCACTGGAGGTTTCCATATTTTGCTCTTGTTTATGAAATAAGTATACTTTACGCCGCTAGACTTCTTTCTCACAATTACATAAATAAAATGGAATAGTATCTTAAAACTCTGTCAATTTGTATAGCAATTTTTCGTTTTAACTAATTGCAATTAATTAATCTTCGGCCCAGGCCTTTCCGCATCAATGGTGCAGGTAAGGCAAATGGTGCTGTTTGTTTCCAGACGACGATTACACGATGATGGAATTATCAATTCTGTGGCAGCCATCAGCAGGAACATAGTTACATCGACAATTCGTCAGAAGACAGCGTCGCTGAGGGCCGGAATCGTTTAACCCTCACTTTAAAGCAAAGTAATCGGTTCTGGTTAAGTAGAACCAATCAGCAATCTTGTTGCTACGGTACCATGAATATCAAACAGGTACCCTACTATTGTGCTTTAAATACTTGAAAATGTGCTTTACCTGTTCAAAGAGATCATAGGAATACACATTTGACCTTTTTTGGATATCTGCATGATACTTTGACTTCAGATGTCATGGTAACAATTGTTATCTTTCGATATCATTGCATCAAAACAGCTCGTAGTATAGATTAAATTGGTCGATTCCAACTATCTCTGATCCCATAAACCGTCGGTAAAATCCTGAATTAGTTCACTCTTTTTCAGGCTCCCGCTAATAAGCTTAGATATGGGACATCTCTCACTGTGACTACAACAGATTACACTACCGTCCTCCACGTGTTCAAGAATAGCAACGGCCTCGCTCGTGACTTTTTTCTTGAAAGTCCTCACGATCATTACTATTTTCCTAACCACATGACCACCACTTTCAATAAGTATCTCCAAGGACCGCCTATGTCTAAAATCCGGTAAGGTCAGGTAAAGGGGACGGAACTGTTTTAACACACCAGGAACGGAGTGCCCATCTCTCTTTCGAATCGATTGGGCCAGACTCCACCCTATCTGTTGCTGTTAGGGGCTCGCTAACACTCCTCTACAAGCGAGTCTGTTACCTTCCCGACAATGAATATTCCGGACCCATTTAACCCTCGTAGGGAGGAGTAATTGAGGTAAAAAGCGCCTTACTCAAGGGCAAACACATATTGGCCGACAGCGGGGCTCGAACTCCCAACCTTTGTCGCGGGCCTTTATCCACTGTAACCACCTGTGCCCTTCGGCCTTGAATTCCATTCTGTGAGTGGCCCACATGGCTGGTTTTTATGCAGATACTTAGGACGACGGGATTTACTATGCCATTCAGCCCATAACTTGTATCGGGTATTTTTACCATTTCTTTATCATGTTTTGTTCTTCAGTTGTTATCCGTTTCAAGATACCCAGATTATCCCGTTTCAGAATCTTCAGGAACGCAGCGTGTGTACTTTGTCAGAAAGGCACTTCTATTCTGCCAATCGATGTATTGTACGTTGAAGATTTTACAATTTTCTTGTTTTTTATTTACTGCTATGTTTTGGTTTAAAGCAACAGTAAAAGACACGGCCTATTGTTTCGTTAGAAAATCGTCAGTTAACAAGCTTTAATACCCGTTTTAAAAACAACTCAATTTGTCCATGGATCAATGTTTTTACATGTGTTCAAGGAATTTATTGGTATCAATCTAATCGGTACATATATAATGACATATCCCTATAAAATATGACGTACCAGATGGTTTCAGGGTCCATTGAGTATTCCTTCGAGAAAACATCATTTCACGCTTAACTTTCAACAGTAGACGTTAGGAAGCCGCCACGGTGATTATTTACGCTAATCGTTTTGCCACAAGCCAGTTTAGTCTTCACTAGGAGTCTTTTCACACCAATGACAGATGTCGGTGGATTAGTCAAGTTCTGGCCTTTATGAAAGACTATCGCGTTTTACACTTTTAACATTGTAATTAAAAAAAAAAAAAAAAAAAAAAAAACCTTTAAATAATAAATTTTATAAAAAATGGTATGCTTGGGGCTATTTTTCTAAATGAGCTTTGTGATTCTTGAGAATATAGTTTTTAAAAATAAATTAGAAACGTCTACATCCTACAAAGAAGCGCTACTCGGTAACTGAAAAGTACGTAAATTGCTGAACCGCGGTATTAGAGGGTTTCGAACACTGATCTCTTATACAATGGATTTTGAAACCTGGGCTTCGAAATGAAGCACTGATGGCCATATTGGTCATCCAAAGAGAGCCCAAGCAGGTGGTTAAGAGGCGCGTTCATTATACAAATCATTGTTCCCATTGAAAGTGGATAAGCGACATTACAGACTACAGAATCAAGTCAGTGAGCTCATTGTATTGCGCGTATGGGATGGCCATGTTCTCAAACTGCCACGCGGGATACAACTTCTGTTTAAACAGTGTCTCAGGAATGGTATTGTTTTCTGTAGACCAAGAGTCCGCCGTGCTCCCATTCCTCTAATTATACACTTATGTTTTGTTGTATATCCACTCCATTGTATAGAGATCAGTGGTTACATGCTACTGAGATAAAACTAAATTTACCGACCCCTTTTCAATGTCCACGTTTTCATGGATGTTAGTGTTTATGCCAACTAAACTTTGTTCTCACAAATTGATATCTAAAACACCCCTCTTAACAATTTTCTCATATCACTGAGTTTTTTCAAAGTGTATTTTTCTTGCAATAAAATAATTCGAAAAACACTTCGCGTCCTATCCGTAGTTGCGCACTAAGTTCAAAGGATGAGGCTTGTGGCAAACTTGCAAACGTGATATATGCGCATGGGATAGTATATGTCGCTGGCTTCTGTTTTCGGTATTGCATGCGGCGTTGCAAATATACCATAGGGAATAAACATGGTAGCTTCCATGATCGGTGTACAGTTGTGTATATTGTTCGGAATAAATCTTGATTTTTTTCCAAGGAATACTCCAATGGCCCATGAAAACCATCTTGTAGGCGTTTATTAGGGAGTTTTCATTATATATTGCCGATAGATTTATAACCAATAAAGCGGCTTTCAGTCTCACCATAATGATTAAAGGTCCGAAATTAAATCTTCAATGTGCAATGGAAATCATTTTTGTAATAAAATGTTTTCGGAAGCATTTAATAACATTGGTTTTGGGCCGGGGAGACTCTAGTTTATTGTAGAAAACAAAATAAACTTACATGCAAGTTTACAATTTTAAAAAAATATAATTTGAAGTGAGAAAAGAATCTTTAATTTAAAACAAACAACGTTTTGCCAATTGTTAAATCGTTATTCAGACGTTTCATTTTTTTCGTAAATTAATTTAATAAATGCGGCATTTCACGGAGAAGGTTAACTTTGGGAAATGGAATGGAATTTACAGAATTGTAAATTGGGAAACAGCATTATGATCAAATAAAATATTTTAGGAATGTTTTTAGGATAACTTGGTTTGATTGTTTACAGTAAATTAGTATAATGAATTTCCCAAAAATGGTTGGTAAATCAGCCGTTAAAGTGCATGTTCTGATCCGGTTGTTTTTTCTCTCTTACATCTTGAAAAGAAGATACACAGTGTGTCTTGTAGTTTGGCGACTGTAACATGTTGGCATACTTATGGCTTATTAGCTTCTGGCAAACACCTGATATATTTTTGTATTCCACTATTAGATAGATGTTCAACAGAGAATGGCACGGGTCACGATCCCGAGAGGACTTCATAGTTTTAGTAATCTTCGGGTATACTTTGAAGGCGCCTCTGACCCTGCTTACGTAGATCTAACCATTCTGGACGATTCTGCGGAGGAACCAACAGGAGAATATTTACCGTAGAAATTCAAAGTAATGATATCCAGATTGTAACATAACAACTACATTGACGATAGAAGGATGACGATGGTATGACTAATAAAGATTGTAAACGTTTGTTGGAACAAAAGAATATGAATAAATAATATAATGTCGCCGTGTATGTCTGTCTTGTGACTTTCTGTTGGTCTGCCATGGTTTGTGTTTTCCTTTTCACCTTGTGTCTTTCTGTAATCTGTTTTCTACTATTCTCCCTTTCTTATGTTCCTTCTTTGTTTGCCAACTTATGCACATCTCTCTCCCGCGCGCAGGAGAGGAGGGATGCAATTTGAGCGATCTCTCTATACTTAAAAAAAACAGTATGGTAGATGGTAAAAGCTTGAAAAATAGCGGGGTCAACATAACGGAAAAGGAGGCTGTGCATGTGCGAGGCCTGAAAAGGAAGATTGATGTTAACACTTCTGTAGTACCATTAATGTGTCCCAGAAAAAAAAAAAAAAAAAATTTGATCAATTAAAATTAAGAAACGCACTAATTTAACTACTTTTTGACTAAATAAATTGTTTTGAGAACCAGCAATAATGTCGATGTGGGCGTGTGTGTTCACGTGTTCAACGGGCACGTGTTTGTGTGGAGAGGTGGTAAGAGGGATGTTTTAGATATGTTATTATTTTGTGTATCGTCATCTTACCTTTTTTCTGTCTTACTATTAGGGCGAGTGTTTATTCCGTGAAAACACTAAGACGCGTATTGGAAGGCAGCGGGACTGTGACTCTAACAATTGATAGATGGGGAACTCATAAACGCATCAATAGTGCGTGAGTAAATCCTTTCCCACGACGTAAAAAGCGATCAGCAAATTTACCAACCTGGTATAATCGTTTTATGTTCTGATTTTATTGCCTTAACTAATATAGCTCCTACGTATCTAATAATATATATATATATATAATATATCTATATATATAGATATATATATATACATATATCTATCTGATATATATATTTTCATATATATATCCCATATATATCTCCTCTCTCGCATCTATCTCTATCTTCTATATCTCTAGATCATATCTATCTTATATATATATAATATCTCGATCTCTCTATATATATAACTCCGCAAGTGGATTCCTGGTCTTTTTAGGCGTGCCAGACCTGCTAGAATCTCCGGTGGCAGTACAGCAGCTACCGAGGGTAGCGATTACATCCCTTTGAATAGCGATTCATCGAGTTTTTGTCGAATCAGATGTCAAGCAGTCATTCAGTGTGGCCTTGGTGTTGATGATGACGAAATAAGAGGAATGACGAAACCTTCGTCGTGGAAATTGGTCGATACCACTGACCGGTGTAGTATCCCATCCTAGTGAATTGTGTTACCATTGCAGAACGATGGAACGAGCCTTCTGTACCAGGTGCGCACCATAAGCAAACCATATTTTAAAGTTTCATGCTTACGCAAACGCTTACAAACCTTTAAATGGCCATTTAGAGGCGAAAAAAAAATTTTATAGACATAGGCCTTATAATAATTCTTACAATCTCGTTCACGTCTTTCTGTCTTACAGGATTGTCACAGGCTCATAATCGGTATTTGTCAGGTGGTGTGTTGGGTGGTGTTTTCTCTTCTGTTGTATTGGGTGTTGGTTTGTCCTGGTCATGAATGCCGCACGACCAGGCCCAGCAGCGGCACAGCAGTGGAGCCCTCCCGCCTCCAATCGCATATAATGGGCACACCAAACTACCCGCAAAGCTATCGATATGGTCCTGATCTTCAGACGACCCCAGGTAAATCCTAGTATCTTATTGCCCTGGGTGATAAATTATGATATATGTTGATTAGTAATAAGTTCAAGGGAATTGAGATCAATCATGAGATCTTTCATTGTTTTGCCATTCTCTATTTCTGTGATTATTTCACATGAGACTTCACCAACGACTGTATGTAATGTATGTATTATGTATGGTAGTGTGTATGTGTGTGTGTACATTGGTGTGGTGGTGTTATTTAGTATGTATGTATTATGTTGTATGTATGGATGTATTTATGTAGTATGTATGTATTTTCGTATTTTTCACATCATCACTAAAGGAAAAGGCGAGGCTCAGATCGCGAAACTAAAATGTCATTTTCTAAATCCAGTAAATATCATACACGCGCTGACCAGTTAGCAGCCTTTGCCCTCAAGGGAGGGGGAGGAAAAACACAAGTGTCGTCCAGTCGTCACCACACTCAAACCTTCTAAAGTCATAAGTGGGTACAACAAAAAAAAAATTAAAGCGACGGCGACACATTGATTCCACTTACTGCGGTTGCGCACAAACGGTAACAAGTCAGGACGAATGGACCACGAAAAGACCAGTGCGAGGGGTCTATCACAATATGAGGAGTAGATTCAATGCGGCAATATGTTATGGGCAATGCAGGAACCGAGCGATGCCGCAGGGAATGCGAGAATATGACGTCCTTTATTCGACTATGGGGCTCGTCCTTCTATGCTGTTGTTTTGTTGTCTCCATCGGGGGGCTAGGGGAAAACCAAGTTTAAAATTTCTAAATTTAAAATCAAGATCACCGTCCTTCTGTTCCCACAAATACAACTGGCACATTTTCTTGAAAAGAAGAAAAATGTAACCTTCCCTTTTCGTTTCCCCAATATCATGACCAATGGATATCCATAGACGTAAATTCAGCAAACAATGCTTAAAAAAGATATGCAATCACCGGCACGGTGTGCGGTGTAGAAACACTTCAGATTCCTTTTCAACTGGGAGTGCGGACCATTGTTATATTGTTGCGCAGCTGAATAGATTTCAGCTGTTACCGCTCTTCAATTTAGACTGAGTACTTTTTCAGTACAAAAGATTATCCGCATTCACAAATACATATTGAGCTTCTATAGGCGTGTTCAATTAGCTCTAGCCATATTTTTCATCATTTATATAAAAGGAAGAAACATGAACAACATCATGAGAGAATGTTGCTGGGCAAAATCCGTAACTTATGCTTAACTTCATTTCTATTCAATTTTACCGCGTTTTTCAGAAAAATTTAGTGTCACGACCCTGTATAATAATGTACACGGGTTGCTTATTGTGCGAGAGAGGACGGGTATTTGTATCTCAACCCGAATCGTGGAGGTGGTATCACCTGGCTACAACAATGCCCCACATACCGGGCCCATATTAATATCTTTAGCTCATGTTTTCTTAAGTCTATCATATTTTTTCATTGGTCTCTGATATTGGGAAAAATTGAGGTGACATTTTTTTATTTTTAAGAAATGTGCCAGTTTTATGTGCTGGAAACAACAGTTTATGTGCTTTAATAATTTATTATGAATTTACACTTGGTTTTCCTTAGCCCCTCGATGGGGACAACGAATTTGTTATCTTTGGTTATTTGGTCCACGCCCCCTAGTCTATATAGTTGAAACATCATGTCGCAGTTGAACGCCTTTCACATTGAGGAACTGTTCCGGGGGTCTGCTATAAAGCTAAAATTCAACAAGTATCGGCGTCTTTGGATCTCTGCTTACTATTTGCAGTTTTGCTGCACATCATCGTCTTTGTGAAATTGTGATCGGATCACCGGTCATGTTCATTATCGATTTCGGTCTCCAACGTTGTTGCTAAACGCGATTTCAAGTATTGTTTCCTGTTAAGTACAACATACCTAATATGGAGAATCAAACATAAACTCGTCAGAGAAATTGATTTTTTTTCAAGCTGCTCAGCCGGTCAATATCTACAATGTTGCTCATAATTTTCATGTACTGTTTTTTGCCGCTTCGGTGGCTCATGGATTTTTCATGATTCATCATTTGATACAGATTTGAATATGTATGTATGTATGTCTGTTATTTATTATGTCTGTATGTATGTATTAAATATCTATTATAAGAGACATCTATCTATACTCTACTAAACGTGAGGTCTTCTTAAAATGTGCGGACATTTATAGTTTCCTCACATTGTTCTCTATAATAGTAGTAAAAACCTCTATATATGAGATTAACGGTTTATAGTCCGTTTTAGGTTTTAGAACAGTATATAGAGAATATATATACTGTTTACGACAGTTTATATAGAGAAATATATACTGTTTAAGACCGTTAATATAGAGAATTTATAGTTTAAGACACTTATATCATAAAATATAACTGTTTAAAAACATTTATATATAGAGAATTTATAGTATTAGACACTGTTATATAGAGAATTTATAGTGTTTAAGACATGCTTATATAGAGACATTATAGTATTAAGACAGTTATATAGAGAAATTTCTAGTGTTTTAAGACACTTATATCAGAGCAATTTAATAATAGTATTTAAGTAAGACAAGTTATATAGAGAAATGTATAGTATTAAATACAGTTTCTCGAGAGAAATTTCATAGTATTTAAGACAGTTATAATAGAAATTTAATATGTAAAACAGTTCTATAACGGAATACACCTCCATATTAGACCTATCGCGTCAATTAGTCTTCCAAGCAGGCCAATCGACATTTTGGCGAATTGAGTTTTTTGCATATTATGATACCATATCACAAGCTCCGTTTTTCATAATACCAAATATTGAGCAAAATAAAACATTCCCCTTTTTAGATAGAATATATTTTCATTTCACTTTGGGAATCAGACCCAAACGCCAAATGAAAAGTCTTCCAAACAGACATCTGCTTCGTCTGTTTGCTGTATCTAAAACCACCACAACGGCCTTGCTTATTAAGGAAGGTAGTTGATCAATGGATATTGCGAGATTCATCCATCGCTTGATCACCTTGGGGCCTACAGAAGTCTGGTCGAAGTTTATATTAGTACAATGTGTGTAGCGGTATCTGAGACGATTTTGTGTTTGCCACACTCAAATCTTATAAATTTTTTCAGTAATTTTTAACCTGACAGCAGTTATATTAGTACAATGTGTGTAGCTGTATCTGAGACGATTTGCCACACTCAAAAATTATCATTTTTTTCCAGTATTTGTAACTGACAAGCAAGTTACTGTGACATTATACTGTAAAAACTGATTCACTCAAACACTGAAATATATATATATTTGGCGAGTTAGTAAGAGATTGTGATGTGTAGAGAATAAAAAAAGTACACTGACAAATCCTAACTTTTATGGGCCTATCCACAAATGTCAAACCAAAATGTTCCGGTGCATATACTGTAAAATTTCAGGTTAATTTTGGTAAAACATATGCATTAAAAACTGTAAAATATAAAGTGATTTTAAATGGAAATTATAAACGCTGTGGTTTATGGAATTTTGTTGGCAGAAATTGCTGCCCCGTATTTCCTGTAAGATTTACAGTCTTTTTTCCTGTAAAGAACTTAAGGTTGAAATCCATAATAGTGTATAACAATGTTATTCATTCAAAGTTCAATACGAGCCTCTCTCTGACATGTCTGATAAAAAGAGTCGTAACTAGGCCTAAAAAAAATTGGACAAAAAGTATTTTACTATCTTTTTTAATTAGGTCAAGTATTGTCCTTTTTCTGATCCTGTTTTTTAATTACTGTGAGCGCAACGTTTCTTTCGTAAATACAAGATGCATATAATTAGTGTATAAACACAAAATATGCACTTTTAGTGCTGTTTTCTTTACCAGACGTAGATTGTAAGATGGTCTTACTGTCTAAGCGACGTTTCGGGCGATGAGCACGGCAAAAAAGGAGCCTACGTTTATCATTTTGAATCGCGCCATTTGAGTTTTTTATTTTATTATTATTTTTTTATTGTTTTTTAGACTAATAGTTAAAGGGATCTTTTATTTTGTAATGATGCAGACTTATACGTTTCCTGAGATATTTCAATTTCACAAAAACCCTTATTTTTCATTTGATAAGTGATAACACAAACATACATTTATTAGTTACGGTAAATTGTGCCAAAATATTAACATTTACTCAGTTTACACTGTGCTGCTTGCTTGCTCTGTGCAATTATTGATTGTTGAAGTTGTAATAATAACATATTCAAATCCGCTATTTAGAGACGTACTCAAAGTTATAACAACATATTTTTTAACCCCAGAAAGGACATAACAAATCACTATGTAGTAGCCTATTTTCCCTCTTCAATTTTTTATAGTAGTTCAAAAAAAAAAAACCTCCTTGTTGAACCCTTTCACGTTTTGGTATGATATTTGTCCATTTTAATTTACCATAGATTAATTTGAAGAACTAATGTATTAACATTAATTTCAATTTCTTTATATTCCTTTGATGGTAGCATAGTGTCCCGTGGTTATTAGTTTACTTTGTGTTCATATCAGAGGGTCCATGTTTGATTCCTAGTTTCATAGTAGATAGGCTACCTGTTTAAAAAAGTTACTTACATGATTAATTTACGCCAAATTTAAAACCCTCGTCTACCCGAGCCATTTTTTAAACAAAACTACGAGGGGGTTGGGTGGTTACCACTCCCTGTGTTTCCGTTACTGCACATCCGATCCTGTAATTTTTATGGTAGACCAAAGGATAGCTTAGGTTTTTTATATTTCCATTTGTACAAATATGTTTTTGTTTGAGGAAAGTGCGAAATACTGAATATAGGGTGGAAATTCATATTTCGCAATTTTAGTGACCCCAAACACCTTATTATAAGCACTAAAATGCTCCTATAAAACTAGTCATATTTCCCATTCATGAATGTGATCTTCCTAACCTTTTCTTTGGGATCCCCCTTTATCTTCCCCATAGCCCCGGTGGATGTTTTTTTTTTCCTAACAAGGGCGAATAAGTGGTTAATTACAATTAACATTAAAAATCTGATCTGGCACCAAAAAGGGTGCTTTAGCTAGCCGGGGAAAACCGTGAACGGGGTGCTAACCACCCCCCTTATGTAGACAGGCTCCAGAATCATAATGTCACATGTAAAACAAAGAACATCAAATCTTTTCGTTTTCCTCTTTCTTTCCTATTTTCCACATACCTACGATATTATTTTTGGAGTCCAGCAATTCATAATTTCACTAACTTGATAATTTATCTGTATTTACTACTAAGCGCATAAGTAATCTGATTTTGAGTACATGTAGACAATTATCTTCACATTTTCCATCATTCCAGCCATCTCATTAAAAATCATGATTAATGGTACTTAAGATTAATCATTGAATATTCAATAAAATGGAATGCAACCCAATTACACTTTTTATTGAGTAAGATACAGGAAATTATTTTATTTTCAATTCCAATAACGAACGATTTTTACATGAAAAAATTCTCATTCTGCATTTTCATAATACCACCCTTGGATAATCAGAAATATGGCATTTTGAATTAAAATCAAACGTCAAAGTCTTGTCGGCAAACTGCCATCTTACCTCAAAATGGTTGTTTTTTTACCTCGAAAGTTTTTTCCAACAACAGAAAGTATAAGAGCAACTACTCTAAGAGTGCTATGACTCAAAGGTGAAACACATACGCAATGATCTTTTGATACAAAATTAAATAATGTCCATGGGAATATCAATTTCATTTCAAATTCCTCTGATATACACTCCGATGTCGTTTATTTTTACGAGTTTTAGATACGGCTCATTGACACTAATGCTAATATACGCCTTCCGTCTATGGTTTTCTTTACTTTGAAATAGTAAACCTTTACCTACATGAATCTTGTATTTATTTTCAGTGACAGTTGAACTTACTGAAAATTTTAATAACTATAAATGTACAAGATACCATATGATTAAAGCATTGTTTTTAGTTTAATTGTACTGAAAATAACAGTATTCATATAAAACACGTGTTGTCGTCCCGATCCATTAGATTCACGTGATTTTCGGGTTCCGACGCCGCGTAAATTTAATACAAATATAAATGACTTGATAGTAAGATAAAGCGTTCTTCTTCTTAATAAACTATGATCTTTGATCCTGTGACTCTAACAAGTATCAAATACCACCTTCAAGCAATACATAGATCTATCACATCTTCTTCACGTACACGTTTATGAAAGTATTAAATGTCCAATAATTCCCAAAAATCCAGGTTTTCAAACGCTAGACATCCGCATTGGATGTCCTTAGTGTACCTACAACATGTGCGCCGATGCTACAATTTGGAAATTGTTTTTTCTGTCCATTTAACCAGGCTATAAAACGACTACAACTGGAAGCTTTTATTCTACTTTTTTTTCGAGAATCGACAGATCGTCCATTCAGTATTATAATTTTCAATTATACGATTAAGTACAATACAGTTTACCAGAAGAAAATGCTATAAAATTTTTATCAAGAAATTCTGGCAGCAATTCTTCCACCAAAACCCAACCCCGTAAAACCATCTTTTATCCGGTTTCCATTCCAAATTAACTGTATATTTAAAATTAACTGTATATTTATAGCTTGATGTATTATATTTACATTGAGGTATTTAAATATTTGATTAAATCAATTCTAATACAAAATAAAAATTGAGAAGCCTCATCTCTTTTCTCCATCTCTTCACTGGCACCTTATTTTGCCTGTAAGAGACAAGACACTTAGAAACCGTACAAAAGCATAGTCATTTCTAGCTCCCTCCGCAAGGCACAAGTATGTTCAAACAGGTTGACTACCACCACATTATCTGCGATCGATCGACTCTTTTTGAAGTACCGCCAAACAGCCAATGTGCATTCTTCTCCCTTTGACTCAAACAGAGGGACGTTTTTTTAGTTTTTGCAACAGACTCAATCACTTTGTAATTAAATTTGACAAGGAAAACAAAGGATACTTGAATGGAAAGCGTGCTCAAAATGAAGAACGTTTCAAATTTCCACAATGTTCACATAAAATCGTTTTCCGCTAAATGTTTCAAATTTTTAGATATGCAAGTTCATAATTCTCAGAAAACTATCAATCGCCGATATCATCGAAATGTGGACTTTCTTGTCGATTGGCCGTTTGGAAGATCGTGACGATATAGAGTCCTCTCTTTACTAATATTGCCTGTATGTATGTATGTATGGATGTAATGTATGATTTATGTATGTATGTATGAGGTATGTGTTATGTCTTTGTGTATGTATGTATGTATGTATGGATGTATGGATGTATGGATGGATGGATGGGATGTATGGATGGATGGGTGTGTGGGTGGGTGGGTGGGTGGGTGTAATGTGTCTATGTATGCATCTATGTATGTAATGTACAAATGCCAAACAAAAAAAACTCCTGGTATCTTGCTCAAAAAGCAAAGGAATATAGTTCTTGGTATTACACCAGCGCGGTCACCTTCGGAGCCTCTTTTCTCCAGATAAGAACTCCTGATATATCTCCCTCTGTTAAGGTGACCGTAGTAGTAGAAAATTCACCTTATGCAGTCTCTCTTTGTCTAGATTAGTGTATTCTGACATTCTGGAGGTCTCGGTATGCGGTTATAAGCTTTCCTCTTTCCTTTAGGAATGATGTCCCAAGGATGCCAGGCATTTGTTGACTGATGTATTGCAGAAACCTCTGTATCTTCATTTTAAATGATTCTTCTTTGACCTCATAGCATCAAACTTTAAACTAAAATTAATCAACTAACACTCTGGAACCAGACAAATTAGTTTTCACCATAAAATCTCAAAAATGAATATTTTTGGGTAGTTGGAACGTATGCGTTGCTTTGTAAACCTGTGATAATGAGGCCGGAAAGGGTTCCATATTACCCCTTTAAAATTTATACAGGAAACATTTGTTTTTAATTTATGGCTTAACATTAACAATACCCTAATCCTAAGGCCAAAATTTAAAAAATAGTTTGTACTTAGAACTTCGAAGGGGGTACATTTGGAACCCTTGCCACAATATCACTTGGGTTAATAATTTTTCAAGGTCTTCATGTTAGGGAATGATCGCACCTGACTTTATTGGACGTTTGACCATATATTCATAACTCCGTGTCTCGACTTTTGTTATAGTATTTATTTATACTATGGAAATTTAACCTGGTTTTGAAAAGAAAAGAATCATCCAATTCCATCCAATGAAACGGAGCATTACACGGGACACCTATGTAGTACTTATCTTTTCTTAACAGGATCAATATGTACAGGTGTTGGACTCTCTGTAGCATGGAAGCGACGGCTGTACGTCCCCTTCGATTGACAAAATGTTTTCAAATGGTTGTTAAATTTCAAGTGACTCAACGCACCATGGCAGAAGGAAATTATGATTTTTGATCGACCAGGCAATGATTCCTTCAGCACTACATATCACTCATCACTCACTATCCTTCCCTAAAATATGAACGTTTCCCCATAGTTAGTAAAGAGCAGTCTGAAGATAATTATCATCAAGATTGCTTTAAACCAACCCTCGTCTAATGAAGGGTGGTGGTTGCATACTTTCGTTGAATTATGACGTCACTACGGCTTCATAGTGAGAATAGTTGTACTTTATGATACCAGTGGAAAGAGAACTTTCAAGTTTATCCCGCGGTACACATTTATAGGAATCGGATGCTCTATAAGGAAAATCGAAGGGGGTGGTAACCACCGACCCCCTTTCGTGGTGTTTACAAATAATGGCTCATGTAGACGAAGGTTAAATTGGCAAAATCCATAATCAAACTGATCTAACTGAGCATTGAAAAATGCATTATAATTACTGGCAAATAAATAAAGATGTCCCCTGAATCTCCTAACATTATTATGGCATTCACACCGGTCTGGATCAATCACATTCAAAGTTTCAATGTTGACTTTTCCCCTGCTAGCTGATTGCAGTAGCTTGTATTTACACGATGTACATGTTATAAGTGGAACCATTTGGCTTTGAGAAACCTGTTATTTATTAAAATATAGACCTTTATAACATGTTGACACTGATCTATTTTATTGACCTTCTTTATTGTTATAATTTTAGAGTTCAGATACAAAACCCTCCCTCCTACATGTAGAGTAGAGACAGGCAAGTAAGCAATTTCAGAATCATTATGCATCTGGGAGTGCAAGCCAGTGTTATATTGTGACGCAATTGAAAATGTTTCCGGGTTCTCACCTCCCTGATTCAGCAGTCAGACAGAGTGTTTTATTTTTTTCACATCGAAAATACCTATCCTCTGGTCACATATAAATCAATCTTAAGCTACTATAGTGTGTGTTCAATTACTTTCGCCCGTATTTTTATCATTTATTCAAAAAGAGACAAGAAACGACATGAAAAGAAAAGTTGCTGGGCAAGCTTTAACCTAAACACTGTGAAGAACCAGGGAATCCGTAACTATTACCGTTGCTATTAATTTACCGGTCTTTTGAAGAAAACTAAGGTCAATGACTTGTTTATGTTGTCCATTTATTTGTGCACGGGACATGAAGTGATAACATCTTGAATCTTTTCAACTGCGTTGCATGGCCTGCTCTGGCCCAGATGAAAAGGATCTGAAGGGTTTTCCACCTCCGCATACCGGAGCGATTGTTGAATATATTTAGCTCAGGGTTTGCTAAGGCTATGTGTATCTATTGGGCCCTGATTATTGGGGTTACTACTTTATAAACAATTTTTGCACTGGGTGTATTCTTACCTTGAGACACTACGGAATATGTTATGCAGGTGGGTTATTTCGTCTAAGCCCTACAATCTAAAGCCATGGACGCCTCACAAAATTCTTCACATGGATTATAATAATTTTGTTTTTGTCTTTTGCCGAGAGAGAGCCGTTTATTACCGCTAAAACGAATCTATGTCGGTAAGAAAAAGCTCGCCCCACATGATTGGAAACTATCTTTGTTGGAAGCGCCAAAGTTGGACGTCATTAAGGTTATTTCCCAATACTATATCACAAATTGAGTAAAAGGACAGCTTTCACTCACGAAACAATGGCAGGAGACAGCCAACTCTAAGAGTGTTCCTGGAATTCAAAATATCATAAACGTTGTATTGTGAATCCAATCTAGTTCCGTCGGACCAATTGTGTGAACCCGACAATGACGAATCTTTTCAAGTAAATATACGTAGTAACAAAAACTCACTGCTTGATCAATGTATAACGTCAGGCAGAGGGCCTTTATTCTTTCAAAACAAATATATGATAAAGAAAAAATGTTTAGCTTTGCAGCTGGACTTCACAAGTCAAGTCAAACTTGTATAAGACGATCAGACTAATGTTATGTCAGGTTTAAACAGTACTCATATTAAAAAAGGTTGAGTGTGTGTATAAAATTTACCATCAAAAATCAAGTATAAATAGTTTCCGGGAATAGTTTGTGGGACAGGAAATCAATAGGGTGGTTGATGGTCATAGAGTACTTAAGGTGCATTTCATGTTCCACTATTTTTGTTATTGTTCCCACCAGATATTGTCGAAAAATGAGCATGTTCCCAAAAATTTCAGTTGATTCTAGTGTTATAGTTTTTGTGCTGTAATCAAAGCTTATTCAAGTGCTAAATTGCCCACTGCGGCGTATTTTTTTTTACTGGACAGGAAATACATTTTATTTTTTTTCCGAAGCGACCGAATTTCATGCAAAGTTAGGTTACAAATATAATCATTTGGCCAACGATTCAGATGAAATAAGACTCCACTTGCCTTAGATAATTGCGTGAGGCGGAGGCCATGGATCATGAAATGCTTCTTTAACGGACATGTATAAATTTATTAATAATGGTTACTCCGTTTTTAGGTTTTAGTTACAGCTGGACTGATGATTTGAAGTTATTTTTGATACAACAGTTTTGCTGTAAACTCTATTTTTGTAGTTCGTTTATGTGCTTTGTATTATGGAGACCAATAAAAATAAGGTTAAAGTCAAAAACAAAGTGTAAAGGACCCCTTTAATTGACTTAGGGTTGTGTACGTGTGCAATGGTTGGATTATATTAGTTTGGGTACTCTATAATGGGTTTCAGCAAATGTGTCAATTCATTGTTTGGGCCTGTCCAACTTTGGAAGAGGTAAACTGTTTCCCGCATAAAAATATAACTTTGATTCAGAAACAGGCGCCCGAAAGAAAAAAATGTATGTTAACACCAGGTACGTGGTAACGTTTCATATAAAAGGTCCTCTGGATGCAAATGAGGTAGTACCATTCATTCCGTCAAGCGCTACTGCACAAATCATACAGCGCATGACGGACTCAATGTACTACATCATTGGCATCAATGGGACTTCTCAAATCCTCAAAAAAAGTTTGGAAATTTTTTTTCGACATGTATTTAACATTTAATTGAAATTTTATTACATTCTTTTGCAGCTCAGTGCAAAAAAGCTCGGGATTCCTCTGTTACAATGAACACCCCAAAATGATTAGAATTGATTTCTTTATGGTTGAGTGACATTCATTTGAATACTGGTCATTTGAATACTGGTAGGTATGAAAAAGACAAGTGCCAAATTTCAATACCTCAGTTTAAGTGTTCATAGGGTTACAACAGCTTAAAGGTTTGGTTTGCTTTGAATGGGGGTCTTTGAATAGGAAAATGTCAAGATGGTCATTCAGTATCTCATCATGCCAAGAGTATCAGATGTACCGAAGGCTCGTCGCCATGGGCCAAATTGAAGCTGGCATAGCCCAGAATCAAGTTGTAGCCCAATGTTGGGTAACCCTATTAGTGCGGTATCAAAATGGAAAACAAATTCGATGGCAAAAACTGGTAATCGTGCAAAAAATTCGTGCAAAAACTGTTAAGGGAAGGTGAGACCAGAAGCGGTTGTCCCCGGGCGACCAACACCCAGAAAGACAGGTTTATTACCCTTGCTCGTCCAGAAATTTACAGGACACAGTTTATGGGGCAGTGACACAAGCCAATCTGAGAGATGGTAATAGTAAGACCGCAGCAAGACACCCTCACCATCAGGCCCGGGTAAGGTGGTGTCGGCAACCCGGTAATGGAATTAAACATGGTGACAGAAATTCATGTTTTCAGATGATTGCAGTTTTGTCTTCGGAAGTTGGATGCTAGAGTTAAAGTTTGGAGACGTGGTGTAGTTTCCCTGTCTGTTGCATTGGAAGAGTGAGAGCTTTTGGCGGAGGCAGCCCTGATAACTTGGAAGACAGATGTGTTTTTATTGAAGGCACAATGGCCGGTCATTTTCGGGGACAATATCTAAGGCCGTTGTCATCTCTTTATTCCTCTCTGGGACGATATGCGGACTCCGAGACGATCATACCTGTCGTATCGTGCAAGGATCAATAATGAGTAACTTGAGAAAAAAAGAATTGAAAGGGGTTAAACAAAAACTTCAGTAAGCCCTGCCATCAGCAAACTCATCAAATTGTGCAAATTCCGTTTTAAAATAATCCTCTTAATTTAAACCACCCTAAATTGAGTACAGGTACAGAAATTTGGCCTTTCTCTTTTTCAGGCCTACCAGTATTCAAAGGATGTCACTCAACCATAAAGTAATCAATACTTAATTCATTTTGGGTGTCAGTGTACAGAGGAATAACTGAGCTTTTCACTGATATGACAATAGAGTGTAATAAAATTTCCAATTAATAAGAAATACATGTATGAAAAAACTTTTTGAGGAGTTTATATGAAACGTCTACCATGTACGTCTGATGTTACCAAAATCAAATTTTGTCCCAAGGGCCATCTTAAATCGAAAGGGATCCATCAACCCAATCCCCCCTCCCCCGCGCCTCACGGCGAAAGAAACGAGAGTCTGCCTCAACGAGGCTATTTGGTAAGAGCTGGAATAAATGATGTCGTGCAGCACACACAGTGTTTCAAACATTAATGGCGACTCAAGGCCCGTTCAAAACGACATTTTGTGGTAGCAGGACCTCCTTTTCCCCATTTACAAAAGTTCAATACCAAAGTAGCACCAGAGCAAATTGCCTCGACAAATCCATCACGGGACAAACTGTAACATGACAACAACCTGGCCGCGATGTCACATAGCCGTTGAGATTATTGCTGGATGGATGCTTCCCATCATTTTCGTTATTTTCATCTAATTTGGGCTTAATTAATTTAGTTAATTACGTAATTGTAATCAATGTCATAGTGTGGTATGGTGTGCCATTAAAACAGTTCCCGTAGGATTTCTGTGCTAAATTGCATGATTTCTCTTGCTGTTTTTTGGATTCAATAGGACAGACCGTCAGAAAATTTGGGGGTTTTCAAATTTTTGCACAGACCGCCTCCTCTTCTTCAGGGGGAGGGATGGTTGCAGCTAAAAAGCACCAAAGTTTCTATCATCAGGGGTGTTTTTTGTGAGGAATCCGTTTTCTAACATCAGATCGAACCACCTGCTTTCGCTTTTTGCGAATTTTTTTTTTTTTTTTTTTTTTTATTTCGCAGGGTACCGCCGAAACGTTTTTTTTTTTTCAATTCCTGGTTCAAGCCTTTAAACAACCCAGCGTTTGGCTTGCTGGGAGTCCCCTGACATAGCGCATGTCTAAGAATGCCGGCCAATTTAGCGATGCGGATAACGGAATAGGTGGCGCTGTGAACGAGCAGTACAGACGCTATGGGAGCGTAAATGGTGTGAGTTATACCCGATTTAATGATCTGGGCCATATTGACGTCATATTGACTTTTCTTCATAATTAATAAAGTGCTAGTTTTGAAAATTGTTTCATGATTCCTTGACCCGAAAATCTAGGTTAAAGGCACCCAAAAGTATTATCGGTACCCTTCCCTTGGCGAGTTACTACCCCGTATTTATGATATGGAGGACATCTTGGACGCCATATTGGATTTCTTCATAAC
Source organism: Ophioderma brevispina (assembly GCA_023653785.1). Classification (NCBI taxonomy): domain Eukaryota; kingdom Metazoa; phylum Echinodermata; class Ophiuroidea; order Amphilepidida; family Ophiodermatidae; genus Ophioderma; species Ophioderma brevispina. The sequence goes on from JAMKCH010014345.1 coordinate 43,282, forward strand.
TAATTAAGTGTCAGGATTGAATACTTGTCATGTGGGTTCCTTGTACCTGAAACCTATAGACACCCAAATAATCTAGCTTAATTCCTTGGCAAGTTATACCTGATTTAACGATAAGTCGGCCACCTGGACGCCATCTTTATTTTAAAACCCCCTCTGCCCATGATTCCACAATGTCTCCAATTGTGTTTTTTTATATAATATTGTAAATAAAATCTAGACTACTAAAATTTGTCAAGAGTCAAAATAAGGGGATTATGATGCACACATAATCCCTCAGTCCCCACACTATTACACAAAGGCCCAAGCCAACGATGTGTAGAGTCGGTACAAATCATTATTCATACTAAACCCCCGAATTAGTATCCTATTTTTCTGATTGTTGGTCATTTCAACGTCTTCTAGCGGGCCGTATAGGTTCTGGTAGATCCCAGTGTTCAGCCAACAATCTCAAAAGAATTTCCATGGGCTGCTGAATACCTGAGGCTACCATGCACAGGGTGACAGGATGATACAGTCAGGGTTATTGCTAAACGGGTTATTAAATTCATTGTTATGGTTGTTTTCTATACCTGTTTTTCAGTGAGTACACTGTTCCCACACTTTATTGTTGTCAAGTTGTAAATAAATTACCTCAATTGCTGAAAAAGAAGTTTAGTGGTTGTTAATTTAAGTTTAAGAAGCAAGATTTGGTCGTCATTTTCGTGTGTAAATCCCTGGTCTAAGCTGACCACCCCTAACAGTCCAGGCTACCGATTCATTGCATAACAATATCAATAATACCCGGATCAACGAGGTCAGTTTCATGTCAATGTATTTAGCATCCACCACTGAACTGTGTTCTTGGTCGATGAGCAATATTTAAACTCCATAGTGCGTCGGAAGCATAAGTTCTTTTCTCAGTTGAAGGTTAATGAAAATATTTAGCGAGAGTGCCCCTCGCGAAAGTGTGGGCGGAATCCAGACGGGGTAAATCCATAATACAGGAGTCAAAATTCAAAATGCTTGGATTGCTGCAAAAAGGTAACCAAACCAAATTGTTCGTCGTGTTACAAGGATTAAAAAGTATAGTTTGTAATACCTACGAAGTATGGTTATGGTAATATAAGACACGCATCGTCAAATGACAAATGTCAAAGGTTAAAACTTCACAATTAATGTATATTGGCCGGAAATGTAGGAAGTATTTAGACTTTGTTCGCGTTATATGAGGAAAGAGCGTCCCAGAGTATGGATGTTAGTCTAGACGATTACATGGGGTCCCATGCACACCCCTAAACCTAAATTCCAACTTGATAAATAGAATCTTTACGACATATCCTTAAAGATTTTTGATGTTACCAAAATGAAATATTGTCCCAAGGGGCCCGTTTGGTGGCTATCTTGGATCTAAACAGATCATTCATATAAAGTGGTTATAAAGTATCTCAAATAATTCGTCTTATTATAAGAAATCAGAAAATATATAATTCTAAAATCATGTTAGAATTTACTTTTAAGGGGGATGCATGGGAGCCCATATAATCTGCTAGACTATGTGTTTTTGAATTGAAAATATATAGCAAAAAAATGAAAACTTCAGCCGATAGCTGACCACCTCTTCGTTTTAGCCTGAAAGATCAAGCAGTACCCCTTCAGCAGAAAATTGACGCCGGTGTCCTGCGCATTAATAAGGTCTTCTTCACTCCCGTTGGTGCATAAAGGGACCCCCTCTGCAAACCACACTTTGCCATTGGATTTTTTTACCCAAACTCTGATCATTGATAGGGTACATCAACACGACCACATAACTGGAAAAAATGATAATTGGTTCTACAGATTCAAAATGACAGCCCCAAAACCGATTTTTTATAACTCGCACCAAATTCTCCTGCCCAAACTGAATAACTTTTCCGAAAGACTTTTCCATAAAATTTGGCCCTTTATGATAGGACATCAATTAAATTTGGCTCATAATAGTAGGACATTAATACAATTACATATTGAGATAAACATTCAAAACCTTACTCCAGTGCGATTTAATGGGCAAAACAAATTTGGAGAAGCGCCCCCAAAATGCTTTTTTAATGAGTATAAAACGCCATGACCGATTTGAATTTTCTCTCCACCAAAGTATGCACAACTGATATTTAGGCAATTACATAAAATCTTGGACAAAAATAATTTAGCGTTAAAACATGGCACGCGAAAAACAAAATCATGGGTCAACATGGACCCCCCCCCCCTTATGCACTAAAGTGTTAGACATACACGAGTGGTGCCTCTAGACGTGGCCCGTATGGTTCTTGTTTATAGAGGTTGGTAAATGACGATTACAAATACGCATGTCTCGATGCCAATTCCAAACGCACCGATGTCCATCCTCCTCGGAAGAGTTCACGCATGCTGAAAAGTAGTGGAGGCACATGAAATCATCAGCCCTCCATGAACAATAATTATTTCTGTCTCTTATATTGTAACCTTGCCGCATAGCTTCCATTGAACATTCTCTATGACTGCGCCCTGAATGGCACTGTAATATCTGAAATAAAAAAATACACAAAAATATACCTCTTAGTGACCTCTTATGTGCATGTTATTTCCTAACTAGCGGCTACTATTCCAATCTCCCTGCTATCACTTCAGGTAAAAATTCGGCGCATTTTATGCCAGTTGTACACGGCGGCCTATGGGAACCATCACCACAAAATGGCCGCTTTATAACTTCCCCGTGCCTCAAAATGGCCGAACTGTGACGTCAGCGTAGACAGCCCTATTTTGCACCAAAGGTAGACATAAAATAACATTTTTTTCTAATATTTTCTATTTACTTATAGTAGATTTCAAATAAGTGAGACCTCATTAAAAGTTTTAGGTCTGTCCATTCACCGTGAGAGGTAAGAGGAACTATTTTAATGGCCATAAATAAAACAAGTTTATGATACTCATTCAATGTATAGTAATGTAGCTAGTAAATAAATTTTGACCTAAAATACATTATTTTACATCTATTTATGATTGATGGATGTTTCAATTGAAGTATCAGGATGAAAACACCAGCAATTATTCCATTAAACGTTGTTATTTGAACATAACTTACCTTTAACACTGCAAAATATCATTCCTTATCACAGCATTGGAGAAATAATGCATTCTTATATCGATGCACACACAACACCTTACAAAAAGCTAAGTAAAATAAATATATGGCTCTGGTACATGGTACAGGTGTTTTAATTCAGATTTAGGTGACGATTTCCACGTGCTTTTATTTGAATAAATCCGTATACAACATGTTCGATACTTGTCTATCTCAAAGACTTAGCAGGAAAGTATCAAAAACAGGCATTATATTTGTTGATTATGCCAACATTCTTACCGAGCACTGACAATTTTGACGATAAAATCCAAGCAAGCCTTTTTCTTGATGTCTTGTGATATCACTCCAAAGACTAACCCAATGAGCAGCCATTACGTTCAGCTGACCCTCCAACATACTATTACGCACCTCTTCACTTCTATCGTCACCTACAACATGTTCTCTGTGTACGTGGCCTGAAAGTAATGTAACAAAATATGATTGTAATTATGCCTTAAAATAATTTAGCTCAGTACTTTTCTATGTCTTGTTTTGTTTGTTAGTTCATTTGTTTTTGTTCTTTTCTCTTCTATTGCTACAGCTGTTCTTCTGGTTTATAATTAGAGGTGGACCACCCGATTACAACGTATTTTTATCCCCAAATACACTTGTATGGAGAAAGATTGAGAAAAGTCTAACAAACTTCAGGGGCATGCCATAGAAACAGGAAGATGATGCCTAGATAAACCTTTTGTCCTTCAAAAGCTACAACCCAACAAACAAAAAATCTCACAAAAATTTTTTTTTAAATGTTTTTACAAAATCGGGAAATATTTTTTGAAAATGTTGTACAAACACTAAAATGTATGGGCATATTCATATTTAGAAAACATTTTTATATGTCATTTGTATAACATGAGCAAATATCATGAAAATGGTATATAAATGTTTTCCATTTATATTTCTTGACAACATCTTTTGAACGTTAAAAAGGTGTTAAAAGTTAATGTTATTAAGAAACATTTTATGAAAAATCAATATGTCCATAAATTTTGATGTTTTTACGATGTTGGTAAAAACATTTCAGTTCAACATTTTTTAAATGTTAAAACGATGTTGATAGTTAATCTTATTTTTGAGTGTTTTGTAATATTTTTTGGAAAAAGGAAAAAAGGGAGTTTTTCCTAGGTTTAAGTGCTTGTCAGATGATACAGAGAACACTTATAATTACACAGCAAATGATTATGGCTACACTGGGGTTCTAACCGGGGACCTTCAGTTTATAAGTCTTAAACCTTAACCACTGCACATATCTTACACAAGTAAGCAGGTACAATATGCTTATGTACGTGAAAAACGTTATAATATTTTAAGAATGCTTTGAAAACATTTGTTATAGAATATTTTCATATGACATATTAAAAATGTTTTAAACATATTTGGTAAAATAGTTTAATGCAACATTTGTAAAACATTAAATTCAAACATTTTAAGGATATTTTGAAAACGTTTGTTATAAACATCATCTTAATGTTTCAAAAAAAACATTTTGTTCATATTGTTTGTCAAATATTTTCATATGACGACATAAAAATATTTCAAACATATTTAGTAAAAACATCGCAGAAATGTTTTTATGATGTTGTTCTTATATAACCTATAATAACATCATGCAAATATAATTAAAATTTATTTATTTCAGCATTTGTAAAACATTCAATCCTTATATTTTAAGGATATTCTTTGTTATAAACATCGTCTAAATGTTTCAAAAATAACATTTTGTTCGTTGTTTTTCAAATATTTCATGACATTTTAAAAATAGTTTAAACATATTTAATAAAAACATCGCAGAAATGTTTGTACGATGTTGTTCTTATACAACTGATAATAACATAATGCAAATATAATCAAAACGTTTTAATTAATATATTTTATTACATCATTAGTAAAACATTCAAATATAATATTTTAAAGATATTCTGAAAACGTTTGCTATAAACATCGTCTAAATGTTTCAAAAATAACATTTTGTTCATGTTGTTTTTCAAATATTTTCATATGACATTTTAAAAATATTTTAAACATATTTAGTAAAAACATCGCAGAAATGTTTTTATGATGTTGTTCTTATATATATAACTTAGAACAACATCATGCGAATAAAATCACAATATTTTAATTAATATATTTTATTTCAACATTTGTAAAATATTGAATCCTGATATTTTTCTTGATCTTTCTATAACATTGAGATTGAATATTTTTTATTTGTTATTAAAACATTTCACCACAATATTTCATGAAAACATTTGTCCAAAGTTTTCTTTACGTTTTCTATTGATGATAAAATGTTATATCAACATTGATAAAATGTTATATAAAAAAATTCAATATATCCTTCCTACGACGATTGAAAAATGTTGTAAAAATGTTTTTGTTTCCTAGAAAAGAGGCTACATGAGGCAGCCCTTTATGAAAAGTCTACCTATTAGCTTATGCCGATGTAGCGCATGAGTGCCACGGCTTGGATTATATAACGATTCCTCACCAAGGAGACTCTAAAGGTTCGTTCATACCTCGCTGCACTGTGCAGTGCAGTGCCGATATATCGATTACTTGCTGCAGCAACTCAACGTAACCTGCTGCAGCTGCAGTTAAAGTAAATTTAACTCGGTTGCAGTACCGCAATGCAGTATACTGGACAGAGACCGTAATTCGAGCACTGCAACTTACCGCAACGCACGTTGTTACAGTGTAGTATGAACGAACCTTAAAAGACAACACAATGGCTTCATCTTAATGATAAAGCATGTGATATTGTGTGTATGTAATAAAAGTTGTTTTTGGCAATTCCATTTAATTTAGTGTTCATGCCCCCAGACCACAAACATGAGAAAATGAGCCCCCCCCCATAATACAATGCCCACTGACATATATGTTGCTAATTGATGTACATCCTTGCAAAGCGTAATTTTACATAAAAGCGGATTTTTTTGGAAATTAATGTAAAGTGGTATTTTTTAAAAGCAGCAAAAGGTAAACTTTGAGCATGTCGCTTTATAATGTGGAACGTTTCAAATTCATACATTCTCATGCAAGCTATATCCTCCTTTAAAGGTGCGTGTTCCGGTCGTCTTTGGGACCCCCTGATCTACCCGGAAGTTTCAACCGGAATTTGATATCAGATGAAAAGCTGTATTTTTCTCATTGTCGTCCTGAAATTTAAGCCCTCAAATCCATTTCATTCCCAAGATATATAAAAAACGACGTTTTATAATGGTTAACCATCAATATTAGCACAGAATTGAATAGGGCTTTGCAATGCAATATGGATTATTGCTTCTATCATCAAAACCGCAGGTTTGTTTCCCACGGTATTTGATGGGGCGTATGTGTAAGTGCCAAGCTCTCATATCAAGTAGAGAACACAATAGGCATATATCGGAACAGGCACCTTTAATGTGAGTGGTAATCGCCTATATTAGAACAGCTTGAGCCCACAAACAATCCATATTAAGCTTGTAGCATCATAAAGTGAAAAGAATTCAGCCCAAATATTTTGTATATTAGAAGAAAAAAAATAAAACTTTCTAATGGTACCAAAATCTCAGGTTTGATGGAGTGAGTGGTGGGGTCGAGGCAGATAATCTGACCACGATAGTGTCTCTTTATTGTAGGTAAGGCACCACCGTTGTCATTATTAACATCATCGTTTTCTTTACCGTTAGTATTACGACCTTATGTGCGACTATAAGAGGAAAAACTCTATTCATATGTACTCATTAATACGTTAGGGAGAAAAACTCTTTCCCCCTAACGTCATGTATTGTTTGCGCTTTATTCCGTAAAAGGATATGAATATTAATTTTATGCAAATTAGTTCTAATATACTAGAATAACAACATATATGAATATTAATTAATTTGAATAACTATAAAGGCTCATTATAACCTATTGAATTATTCAATTTTCCCCCTATGGTTGTTTTTAGTGTTATTATTATTATTATTATTATTATTATTATTATTATTAATATTATTACCAGTAATAATATAGATGAAATCGGAAAGCAAGTTAAGTCCCCATGAAAACACGTGGGCAACCTCTCGCTCCGCTACGTACTGTTCACCCTTGAATACTTTAATTATGGTGACAAGGTACACGGTGGTGACTACTGCCGGTCCAGGAACGTAAACAATCTCTGGCACTTGCTCTGGTAATCTACCATCTCCACTCAACTCGTCTTCCAAATTCCAGTTTAACCTCGTCCACGACTGCCAAAGTCTGTGATAATCGTTAATAGCTTCAGTGGTTAATGGACACGGTAGCTGAGGAAAATCATCGTCTTCTTCCAAATCGTCATACTGTTGACTTCCGTTAATTTGAGAACTGCTGAAGGCCTCAAAAAGATAGTCGGGAATACCTGGAGCTGGGGCAGAGCGACGACGATCGCGTATGTTAAGTTCTTCTCGACATCTAGTGCGGAGGTAGTGGTCGACTCGATAGGAGCGGAGCACCTTCGCACGAAATGCTTGAAATGATAAAAGTATGGTAAAGTCAAAGTATTAAAAAATGCAAAGGAAACAATGGATAAAAGATTCAAGAAATTCTTAAAATACGTCAATGTAAGTTTTAGAAAATATCCTATTTTTAGTCCGCAGTCACCCATAGACTCCATATTTTTTATCGCTGTAATTTAAGGACCCATTTTTCTCCTCTCATTTAAAAAAATCGATAATTAAAGGTGGTTGACCAAATAGACAATCTCGCATCCCACTTTATCCCATCAAAAGTTAGATTTTGGTAATGCAAAACATTTTATATTTCCTCGTTATCCCAGTGAAATTTAAGGGTATTTGGTGTTATAAACAAAATCGTCTCCAAATGTGGTCGGCTTCATTAATTAAAGACAGTATCAGTGATTCACTCGAAAGAGTCAAAATATTTGAAATTTGCAGGAATTGATTAAGAGTGAAGGATAAGCCCATATAATTCTCATTAGTTATTTTTGCAACTGAAAAATGTGTTGTAGTACGTGTACGGACAGTAATGACCGAAATATCTGATTTTGTCCTTATTAGGCTGCTATTAGTGTTACCAGGGTACGTTAGGATACCCATACCTGTTACAAACATGCAAAATTCTGATTTTTGAATGGACAACATAGGATCACCTATCTTTAAGAAAATAATTAAGCATAAGTTTATAAGCAAGGGAGATATGGGTAAAAGTTCGGATCAAATCTCCTGATATTTGGCGGGAAACTAAAGAAGACACTAAGTGTATTCAGTTCTTACGGGAAGGGCTCTCTTTTATTTCTTTGTCATGGAAAACCACATATTTTAACGCGTGCTTTGTCACTGATTGATCCAATTATGAACTTAGGCACTTATAACAGAGTTCCCCTTCCCGGCCTAACTACCTACTAATTTATTTACCACCCAGTAAAATCAGCCTGGCCATTGCCCAAGTTGCCCTCCTATAGATTATTTGCTCCAAAATTAATGAGATCAAGTTGCCACAAATGCTTCCAAATCAAACCACGGGTTCACAAGATGGAATAAGTAGATGTTTAACGCATATTGCGAAATATATCTTAAATGTAGACAATAATATCCTAGTACTTTCAGTGTACTGCGCATAATATGCACTGCCCAAATCAGTTGTAAACGATTTGTCTAGATAAGTGGTCATTTCAAGAATAACTTGCGTCGATAGGTGCTGATTTGAAACAATGACTTGAATATATCCCTAACGTCCCTTAACTGCATTTAAATGCAATTTTGAACAAAATCAAGGAGCGGACCTCTGCCTTGTTTTAGGGAGAAATTGTCCCAAAATCTAACAAGAAAAATAATGCTAGCTCACTTTTTTACGGTGATCGTCAAATTTTCCTCTAAGGACGTTAGGGATATAGGTGCACATACCATGCAATTCTTTCAAATGGCTGACACATATCTATGCAATTTGTTCTTCTAATTTGCGCCTCGCCATTGGAAAGAATGATTTGCATGAATATGTGCTCATTTTAAAGAATCGCACACTGTTAAAAATGTTCCTAATTTTACCAGACTTTACCTTTTAAATTACGGTAAACCCCAATTATTCAATAATCTTCACGTTTTATTACCTATACCTAACATAAAATTACAATTTGGAAGTAGAAAAAAGTAAATAAACAGTGGCTAGAAATAATACTACACATTTTGAAAAAAGGTTACCGTAGTATTTATACCCTGACGGTTGTTATATTTTCCATAATATTACGTTCTGTTGTATTCTTAATGTAAGAATATGAACTATGAAAAATCGTTTTACCAATAAAATGTGTTAAATAACGTTATATGTAACGTCATTAAAAAAATACAAAATCTTATTTTCCTATCATTTTTAAAAATAATTTTAGAAACTCTTTCCTCCTTTTTGCATTATATCTACTTTAATTTGAAAAAGTAGTACACACATATATTTAATTTTAGCATCTGCTAACATTAAAGTCATGTAGTGTAGTGGATAAGGTTTAGAACTTGTAATCTTAAGGCCCAGGTTCGAATCTATGTAAGGTACATGTATTAAGGTTATTCATATGTTTAAGTAATTGGTGACTTTAGAATGTGTGTATATTACCATATAAAACAAAGTGTATAAACTGGTTTAAATCTTTATTTCTCGTTTTCCCTTTGTTTATTGCCTTTTTTCTCAACATTGTTTGCCTGAAATATAACTTTTTACACCCATGTTGTAAAGTAAGTACAACGTTTGTATGATGCCATAGCTACAACGTGAACATTTGGTCAGAGGATTGTAATAACGTTTTAATTGTTAATCTTGTTGTTGAAGCTGAGATTTACGCCGTTATTTTACGTTCCCTGCAATGGTTTCGTATTTTACGGCTCCAGTTATTTTACGTTCTGCACGTTGTGAGTCCCAGCTGCCAGTAAAATCCCTGTTTTTTATACAGGTTTATTTTTAACAGTGCATGTGTAACTGCTGATTTGTAAGGACGGCTTACATAGATATGTTCTCATTGAAGAATAACTTGCATGGATAAGTGCTGATTTGGAAGAATGATTTGAATGGATATGTTGCTCATTTGAAAGAATTGCTTAGATATGTGTTCTTGTTATTGATGAAATGGAATAAAACAGATTCCGATATAGCTATGTAATGGTACAGAATTGTCATTTAAACATTTTCAGGAAGAAGCCCGAATCAACTATTACGTTTCAACCACTTGGGAATGTTTCTGTTTTACCTTCTCACTCACTCCAAACCATTTAAGCTAATGAGCAAAGTAATACATAAAAAAGATGGACCCCAAAATTGGGAGTAACCATTGGAGAATATAAAAACACCTCAGGAGCACTTTATGATTTAGGTTCCATCAATATAACCGTCATTTTTTTCAGTATTGCATACAATATCAACCTATAGTTACTGGCGGCGGCCATTTAAAAATGGCTATAACTGGTGTAATGGGACAAATATAAGGTGAGTATATTGTATGAAATATCTTGCTTAGTATAGTTCATAAATGCAAGTGAAAGAACACTTATACACACGTAAGCAATAATACCACATTCCACATGGCATATCCCTCAATCGTTCTTGATGCGGGAGAGTTGCGGGTAGAGTTGCATTAGTATTTAATGAACCAAATGTCTTGAAATAAGCGTTCTTGTAAATTTTGTGGCTCCACATATCATTCTTCTACCAGAGAGTACCATCCTTTACCACTCAAATAATGAAAATAGATGGCGACCATTTTGGTCAAAAGATTGATATAGGATGGGACATCCACAATCCCCATAGGTACACCGTACATGCCACATTTCATACTTTATCACCACCAAAAAAAATCAAATAAAAAACATTTCACTAATTTGTGGTGCTATAATTAGTACCGGATATTGGCATTTTGTGCTTAATTTGAACATTGTTGAATTTAATGAAATCAATGGTTCAAAGACAAATCATTTGACAGATTAGATATTATTGACATACGTTTTGTTCACGCTCATCTATAGAGTAGCTTTAAATATAACAGTTCATTAAATCTCCATCAAAATAATGTACGGGTACATGAAATTGCTGTCAGTGGGGATTCTAATTGGTCGTGACTTAACTGTAGATTATTTCCGTATCAAGTTCTATTCTTAAGCATTGGTTAGTATTTTTATCACGTATGTTGCCCTTGAAGTTCCATCAAGATTGCTTTAAGTCTATAGTGTGAAAGTCTTGTTAGTTCTCGCTGTTAGAATCAGCGGTGGTAATTCTCGTGATGTATTCTGGGAACATCTTAGAATAGTAGGGAAGCTGTCTTTTAAATCTCCAGGTGTACTTTGTTCCCATGCTGTGCAATTTTAATGCTTAGTGCTGATCCCTTGACAGTTTGAAACCTTTGATACAGGCCACAGATACTTCGTTTATATACGTTTGCAGATAAACAAAACACAAAAAGTAAGTCCACTCTAAACAACCGCTTCTAATTTAATTTCTTATAGAAGTTTGTCAAAGTCATGACTAGTTAATAATATTTCTATGAATGTTAGTTAACTTTTTTGTGAAAATTAGAGGCATCGGTTACCTTCCCTGCTACACGAGCACAGATTAAAGAAAAAAGAGGCATTTCAAAGTTCACAAAACAATATCATTACTGGAATTGATTGGCAAAAAGCTAACTTATATTAAAAGTACTCTTTCGTAATGTGTGTATCCCCACTCTTGTTAAATGACCTCTTGACATCGGTTGCACGTGGTATTGATGAGTCTAGTCAGTCTGGGAGGAATGGGCTACTGAGGAATAAAAAGACCTGTTAAGGCAACCCGTGGTCTCTCTGTATTGACACGGGTATACAAAAAAAACAACGCTAAGCTGTCTCAAAGAATGCTCAGGATTTGCGGTCCTGTCAAATGTGTAGCCATACCATTCGTTGGATTACCTCACAAGCCAATACGCGTTGAATCTGTCTTCCCCTGTGTGGACTTTATGGCATTTCGTCGTCCATGAAGACCAAGCATTACCCATGGGCAGCAGTTGGCACGCACGGTATATGGTACAATATGGATGAAGAATTCCACGACATTAAAAAAAAAAAAAAAAAAAATAGCGGTCAGCTCCGGTCACATCCAGATTTCAACGATCTGAGTTTTGCCATGTTTTGAAGACGATGTTTTGCCCCTAATTTACGCCGAAAATAAAAAAAATTTTCCCATTTTATTGCTGGTTTGGTGTTGTCTTATGACCCTTGACAAGTGGTATAAATTTCATTCCAAAAATCCTTCGGGAAAGTTGTTTCCTTAGGGAGATGTCCGTGGACCCCCCCCCCCCTTCTTGGGCACTATAGGGAGTGAAAACCCCTTGGTCATTTAAGTGTTAACAATGTTCTTCATTCAAAAAAAAGTTAGTATCTTTTGTATTGGTAAAACTTTGATGGAACCCCAAAATGAATAGAAATTATAATAATAAATAAATGTGCAGATTTATCGCCTTTACATTACATAATTTGACATAATTTTGAAAAGAATCTGAACAGAATCTGAACAATCTGAAACTGTAACACGTAGACAGTGCAAACTATACAATGAAAACATTAATTTGTCATGCAAAGGATCTTATTTTACAAATTAAAAGTTTGTAATGCAATTTAAAATAAAGCTAAAAATTTTTTCATAATGTTCAATTAACAATTATAAGCTTTTCAACTTAATTTTTTATCATCCCAGATATTTTCATAAAATTTCACTTTTTAAGAATGCATGACAAATTAATGAATGACGAAATTGTCGTTAATTTGTCATTTCTAGTGCATAAAAATAATTCTGAATGTTGCACTTTTTGGCATACTCTGTGGTTTGCAAGATTTTACCAAAACAATTCCACTCAACTACCTATAATGACACAGAAGGTCATACACAACATACACTGTTATCTAAATCGGTCCTTCATTTTCAAGTTAAAATCAGTATCTTTAAACGAACTTAACACAATATAACCAAAACACTGGCCGATGAGTTTCACAACGGTGTGGTGTGACATTGACCTTGCCTACAAATTTCCCCTGTTTGGTTCATGTTTTTGTTACGATTTTTCACATTTCTTTTGTATTGTTTTGGGATATTGCTTTTGGATATTTCCTATTAATGACAAAACTGAAAAGAGATTTTTTTTTTACATCGGGCGTTTTTTTTTTGTTTTTTTTTTTTGTGACAAATTAAACTGGAGTTGGTAAAAGGCAAAGTACAGGGTGTCTCAGAAAGAATTACACCCTGACTATAGGCGACCATAACTTCAAAGTAATTATCACATTTGAGAAATTTAAAAGAATCTTAAAACCACCATTAGTTTTAACATATTATGTAAACATCACTCGATTGAGTTCAGTAGTTTTGAGAAATATGCGATTAATGTAACACATTCAATGGAACACTTCCTCCACGTTTGCTCACTTAATGCAGTTTAATGTTACCCATACCGCAGATTACTTGTGTTATCTGTTCAAGCTGTCTTCTTTTCATTCCCCCAAGAACCGGCCTTGTTTAATATTTTGTGAGTTAAATGTTTATTTTGTTAATTTTATTATAGTAATAAACAATTACCGTGACAATTTAACAAAATCCCACCAGAACACACAAACATGTAATAACAAGGTAATTTCATTTTTATTAGAAAACAACACCAATAAAATCTGTATAAAATGTTAATATGTTAGTTGAACTAGGGGTGGTACTGCATAGAAATGAATTTGCGAAGTTTAATTCAATACTCTTAAAGTGGATAAACTGAACATTAAGATTATTCACATAGTTGTTTATTCACATTAGACTCTGTATTTCCCAATAAGTGGTGCATTCTCATTTACCCTCATAAAGGCATGATTTGAGTGCAAATCAAAATTCCCACGTTAATCTATACTCGTGTTTATATATCTGGCACGAGACAAGATGGTTGTCACATTTTGTCGCCCATACAAAGGGCGGTTTGTGGTTTTTCAGATATGCCAAAAATCTGGTCATAACATTACTCTTGGCAGGCAGGAATTTAGATTAAGCTTCCACCGAAATCCCTTTGCAAGAAGACAATCGTGAACAATGTTAAGAAGTACCGGGAAACGGGTACAAGTCAAAATTTGACAAGAGTCTCTGTGGAAGGCGGAGAACCGCCCGAACTTTACCGAACATTGTAGCCATCAGACGGATTCTTCGTCTAAATCCAGGACAAGTTTGGCAGACGTGAACAATGTGGCCAAACATCCACGATCAGCTTATACAGGATAAGCCCTGCCTTAGACTGAAGTTCACCCTTAAAGAATGTAAAGGAGTCTTCTCTCAAGCAGGAGACTACCACGTAACATACTAACCGTCTGTCAATGGCTCAACACAAGGCCTGAAAGGTTTTTAACTGAATTTACAGTTGGGGATTAGACAACTGGTGCAATATCATTTATTATCTTATTTTTTTTTTAAAGAAATAAATGAAAAAGAAAATAAAGTATTGATTATTTCTCGCCTGTTGTCTGAATCACTTTATTAACAAAACTTGGAAGGAAGTGTCCTTTGACATGTGTTACATATCGCTTATTTCTTCAAAACTACTGAACCGAATCGAGTGATTTTTACTTTAACTGTTAAAAATAATTGTGGTTTACGATTCTTTTTAAATTTCTCAATGTGCTACTTAATCTTTTGAAGTTTACAGTCGCCCCTCAGTTAGGGTGTATTCTTTCTGAGACCACCCGTGTATTTCTCATTAAGAAGAATTGATTCAAAATGATTTTTTTTAAAGCCATTACTTACAGATTTCCTCTACAAAATGGGTAGTATTCGAGCCAATAATGTAAAACACGATTCATTACACAAACATTAACTTAAGGACAGGGGAATTTTTTTGAGGTATAACCATGTTTTCTTCTCAAATTGTCACTGGAATAATCGGTTGATTAGAACCCCTACCGAGAACTTTCTAATCGTTTACGGAACACAGTGCAAAGAAACCGCAAATTGTTTTTAACCTTGCCTGCCATTATAACCGTCCCTATAGAAAACCACGCTTTGACTTTCTGTCGAACCGACAGAAAAATACCTAAATCCTCATGTTTATTACAAAAAATAAAAAGGAGCGGCGAGTGTCAGCTTATTCACTTCAGATTTAATATTGGTAAGGCATTCCAAATATGCAAAAACTTGGGTTCGGAAAAACTTGGGGGCGGGCTGTTTTCTGGAAATGTCCTCACGTCTCTTTAAACAAGAGATACGGTTACAAGATGGATTAGAAGAAATCTCTTTACAAGCAATGACCTTTAAAGAAAGCGATCATTTTACAAACGTTATAAAATATCTTTTGCAAACAGTTACGTAACAAGGAGACCCCATTGCAAACATCGACTTATTGGGGCGATCTCATTGCAAGCGATGACTTTACCGAGATATCCCTTTGCAATTAATAACTTAGTAAGCATTTCTTTGAAACATTTACAATGGCTTACAATGTAAACGTTACTGTAAGTCCCTTTAAATGTTAGTTAATTTGTCATGACTTCAAAGTAACAACGTATAAAACTTTGCAACAGTGATATGAACCTCTGTGCAACAATGGTTTACAACGATTATCTTGCATAATTACACACAAAATAATCTCTTTGCTAACAATGTTGCTCGACAAGCGATCCTTTTGTAAACAATTGTTTTCCAAAGGAAATCCATTTGCAAACATGTCTTAACCATGTGGTCTTTAGCAAACAATGAGTTTAACGAGACATCAAGGCAAAATAATGGCTAAACAAGGAGATTCCCTGCAACGATGTCTTATAACAGTGATAGCACATTGCAAACAACAAACAATGAGTAGTCAAAAATGGCGTAGCATGGCGATCTCTTGAAACAAAACCTGAGAGACTTAATAAGGAGATTCCTTTGCAGCAACGACTGAACCAGGTAGTCTCTACGCAACGTGATTTTACAATGACTTAACGATGGGATCGATGTGCAAAAATGACTTAACAATGTAGTCTCTTACGCAAACAGTGATTTTAACAATGGCTTGACAATGGGAATCGATTTGGCAACACATGACTTACACAGTAGTCCAGAAGTTATCAAACAGTGATTTTAACAATCTTGACAATGGGATCGATTTGCAATCACAAATTAAACAATGTAGTCTCTACGCAAACAGTGATTTTAACAATGACCTTGGCAGGGGATCGATTTGCAAACAATGATTAACAAGGTGGTCTCCCCCTCTATGTGCAACATGATTTTAACAATGGCTTGACATGGGATCGATTGCAAATCAAAAACTTAACAAGGTAGTCTCTACGCAACAGTGATTTTAACAATGATTGGCATGGGGCGATTTGCAAACAATGACTTAACAAGGTGGTCTCTATCAAACAATGATTTTAACATGGCTGAACAATGGGATGGAATTTTTCAAAAACGGCTTACAAGGTGGTCTCTAGCAAACAATTGCCATTAAAGGATATATCCTAGGAAAAAACAATGCCTTAAGAGACAACCTGGCAATTTGAAAAATAGTGCGCCCTCAGATTTTTTCAAAACTGATATGTTTGCATGGTTTAAGGCTTTTATATACAAAAGCCCTCAACCCCGAAATGATTAAGCCCAAATCAGCTTCCTTTTGGGTAAACGGACGATTTTGTATTTAGTAGCGTCGCCGGCGACGCAAAGTCAGCAGACGACGAAAATGGCGACGCACGCCGTATGCATGTTTTCCCGCTAATGCACACTGTTTGACCGGTCGTATAACCTTTTGTGGTTTTAATAATCATGGAAGAGTCAAAATATTCATGTAATATAACACATTTGTGTTTATACAGTTATGGAAAACTTAAAAGTTTAGCCTACAATTACCTGGATACCTTTATCCTCAATATAATATCTGTTTTGGGGCAATGTTTATTTTTATGTGTAAATATATCGTGTTCTTCCAATGTGGCCTAGACTAATATTTGAGAGTAATTGAAAGAAATTTCATATTTTGGAAAATTTGCCCTGTGCCGCTTTAACCATGAGATCCATTTTCAAACATGACTTAACATGGTTGTCCTCTACGCGAACAATGAATTCCAGAGTCTCTGGGCAAACAATGGATTACAACGTGATTCTTTGGCAAGCAAAGACTTCACCAGGTGGTCTCTATGTCAAACACAATTGAAGCTTGCACAGGAGATGTCTAGGTCAAATAAATACCTTAACAGGGGATCCGTTTTACAACCAATAACTTAACAAAGTGATCTCTTTGCACCGAGTAACTCACCAATAATCACGTTTGCAAAATCTTAACAACGAAATACTTTGAAACAATGTTACTTACCAAAATCGCATTGGCCAAATGGACTTCACAAGAAAGAATTAAAAACTCAACAAAACAATCTCTTTGCCGACAAATAAAGAACTCTGCCAAAAACTAAAAAGCTAGCTATTTACAAACAAGGACTAAACAAAGAATAACTAATAGAATTAGTAGACAATGGTCATCGGTATGACTCTTATTTCACTGCTATTTTAATTTATTTTAAAACCTTTCCAGTATATAGCTACATTTGTGGCATTCCTTTATCGGTTTTAATTGCAATAAAAAATAACTGTTGAACGACATTACGATACCGTTTGTAAAAAGAGATATCGTCCCCACCCCCGGAGACATAGTCCCTGGCTCCATAGACGGTATTGGGAAAACGCGTGCAACTACTTTATGTTAAGGGCCACCTGATTCGAGTACCCTATTCTTTGTTGTAGGTGGACTATGATAGTCCGGAGGACCATATCTCCTGCCACATCGGGACCAGAGAACGTATGCACTATGATCTTGATTCCCCACTTCCTACTTCAACTCGTATAAAAAACCCCCTCCCCAAAATGTATCGATAGAAAAAGTATACATAGGCGAGAAGATATATTAAACGTAACAATATTCACAAAATTTTGACTCTCTAATGGGGTTATTGGTATGCAACTGAGCTCGTTTTTCGGCTAAACCTTCCAAAACGTTGGTGGTCTGTCCCAAAATATATCACTGAGATAAAAATGGATATACAGGTTTTATAAGAAAAGACCTCGTTATAAACTGATCAAGAAACAGGAAAAAGCAGCTACTCTTCAGGAAAGTTTTTGGGCAAGAGTACATTACCCCTTCTAAGTTTCTCTATTTACAACTTATTTTTATTTGGCCTATAGGGTTAGGGTATTTTTAGTGTTAGGTCATAAATACAAAAAATTTGTTTCCATTGGTCTACGCACAAAAACAAAATGATATCAAAGTTTGTTTTCTTCCGCTTCCGTAAATTGTTATACCCTTCTTGCCCCATTTGCGATCATTTGGCACCCATACCCATTAAAAGAAAATTTTCTTTCTTTTCGCCCTTTTTTAAAACTTGCAATAAAAGGTATAGCCAAATTGATTGCCATTCAGTGAAATACCCGCATCTTCCTCCCGGTTTTTTTTTAACCGGGTTTACCTAACATGGGTGAATAAATGGGGGTTTTTGTACCACCCAATTTGGTTTGTGATAATCAGTAACCTAAAATAATAGGAGTAGCTTTCCACTTGTAAATCTACAAAATCTCATTGGGCAGGGTGCCTCGATGATGCTCAGATGAAGGAAAGATCATTCTTTAAAGAATTGATGTGTACAAGTGGTTGCCTTTCACGTAATGCATGGTTGTGTATTGTAACCTTTATAATGTCTTCAGTGCACTTTTTAAAATGTCACAGACACATTTTCGTAAAAATTTACACTGTGTGGCGATAGTTGATAACACTGGAGGAAGACAGGTCAAAAAAATTTCAGAAAAAAAACATACTATTGGATATCATTTTAATGTTTCGTTCGTGCATAGACCAATGGTTTTGTAACTTATGGTCGTATTTAGACACCCTGTTGTTACTTTATTTGGGTCCTTTTTTTTCTCAAGACACTGAGAAACCCACACACACACCTTCATACACCACGCACCGCACACCCCCACAGACAGACATAGACACATACTCACATTCGAAAATAGCATGTGAGGAATATTCAAATTCTTCTCGTTGTAGGACAAGTTAGAAATACCTGAAATATACGAATTACAAAACAATCAAGCGAACTTCAATTCCATCACATTTCTATTTTTAGTTATTGCCAAAAATACCAAAACAAAACTAAATGGGTTTATTTACATGGTTTCATAAATAAGAAAATTTTAGATTCCAGGCTGGAAAAAAATTAAGCGGACTGGCACTTTTCATCACAAAGTGAATTTATTCGATTTGCTTGGCAAATGATAGTCTAGACCATTTGGAAGAACACAGTAGATTTTACACAAAAATAAAATACCCCAAATCAATTGGGCATTGAATAATATGCTAAAGACATCCCAGGTAATTTGATGCTGACATTTATTATAAAAACCTTGAGGGGCGGCACATTTTTCAAACTGTGTCAGTGTCTCTTTAAAGAGGACACAGATTTCTGAGGAATAAACAATTTTCTCTGAGGATACAATTAAAAACAAATACACTGTTTGCGCTTGAAGGATACACTTAAAAACGTACAACTTTTTCATTTTCTTGTAGAACCTCTACCGAGGACATTCGATGTTTAACACTTAAGTGACCAGGGTTTTCACTCCCGTTGGCGCCAAGGGGGGGGGGGGGGTTCCATGGGACCACACACTAATGCAACCACTTTCGAAGGAAATTTTTGGCAGAAATCACAATAAAATCAGCAAATCGGCAATAACAAATGAAATTTGTTATTCGGGCTGCAAATTGGGGCAAACATTGTTCAAAACATGCGAAAAAATTGGCAAAAAGATGGAATTTTTCACATGAACATTGCTCTTTACATCAAACTTTTTTTGAAACCTATTTTATGTTGATATCTATTCCAGAAGACCCAAATTAAATATATTTAACAAAAAAACTTTGCAGTTTTAGGGATCCTGTATTTTTAAACGGGTGTTGGCAAATACACTCATTTCCCCTAGACTTGTACGTAACGGTTTTACACGTCCATGATGAAATCGTTTTGTTTCAGCACATAAAGGGTTAATTCTTTTAATGTTACTAATAATTGTTTACTTACCTGTATGTGTGAACATATATCAAGGCAAAAAACAATAGCCTTGGTTCTGTGATAATTAAAATAATTCCAGATGACTTCCGTTAGGGCTCAAGGGGGGGGGGGTTCCATGGGACACCCACAAATTAACTCATTAACGGCTTGGCCGATTTCATTTTTGTTTTTGATGAAAAGAACCGGCATTTAAAAGTCCACAATTACAAAAAAAATTCGGCGCAAAATCCCACGCGTAAGCGCCAGCGCGAAACAATTTTGGGGTCCATAGGAACCCCCGCCCCCTTGGTCACTTAAGTGTTAAAGGTAGAGATTTTATAGCGCCTTAAGTCTTAAAGCGCTTTACATTTATTCCACTGACACTAGAATATATCACTTCACACATTGTAATCCCAGAATTTTAAGGATCTAACAAAAATGGCGTATTTTCTAATAAGTTGTTCACAAGTGATAAAAAGTTACAAAATCTAACTCACCAAAATCAGCTTCGCAAAAGAGAGCTTGTGGATGTTTTGGCGTCCGTCTGAACTCGCTGAAAGGACTGCAAGCAAAACTAATTACGAAAAAGCTGCAAAAATACAGCAGGAACGTGGCTGCTGCCCAATAAGACGACAAGGACACTTTTCGTCTCACAATGTGTACGTGGTTCTATTATACTATTTTGTTTTTATTTCAAAAGGCTGACTCCAACAATGCAGTGCAGTGTATTCTGGCCTATAATGCTAATGGTACATTAGTGGTCTTCGTATCTTCACGATTTCGTGGCGTAAGTAATTATCCGAAAAGCGCAGGTGGAGTAAACTGTAAGGAATAACACGTCGCAGACAACACGCAATGAAATAGAAACTCAGGTCGGGACGTGGAGTCTTTAGTTGTAGCTTTTGTGTTCACCGCCTTTACGAGATGGGTGGTATAGGGATAACAACTGCGTGTACATTTTTAAAATACACGTGTGCGGTATGTAAATTGCAGTTGTGACCATCGATCTCCAACGTGACTATACAAATAATGACTTATTACAGGCCGTAGTCCGTCATTTGTTACTTACAACTTACACCTCATTTGTCGTTTTCTTTCCATATTGCGGCCTTTTTCTCGCACCTTTAAATAATTTTTTGATGAACTTAACTTTTTTAGCGGTTTAGCTGCAAATATATAACTTGATACAAACTTGAAGGGAAAACCGATTTTTTTTTTAAATTCGACCTTCCTTTGGCCTCTTTATAATTGTATGACATGCTGAACGTGACAGATGCCGATCCTCAGCCTCAACCCACCACTCATACCATCAAATTTGATAACATTGAAGTTTGTAGTTGCCTCACCTCATCTGCAAACTATTTGGCAGACCTCTTTCTTATTACGATGCTAAACGTATAAATATGAGTGTTTAAGCTACAGTATATATGAGCTTTTCGAATGAACACTATGCCGCTCCCCGTTAAAATAGAATTTATCTGATTCGATTTAATTTATTGAATTACGGTATGTTTGCGATGTCCTTTCAGATGACACAGAGAAAATGTTATGTTGTAATAAGGGGAAAATGAAATTCTTTGAAGAGCAACATTGCAGCTTTTGTTTAAGAACTTATCCTTGCAATAAAAAATATATTAAACAATTAAACATAATCTACCGTTGGTAATTTCAGAGCAGATTTGTGACAAATTGTTGGGCAATTATGCATTAGATGATAATCTCTGAAATTTGGCAAATGTTCTGGGGCACGTCCAAGACATTTTTCTTTTCCTTTTTCATAGTGAATGGAGCAATGAAACGGTTCAAAGGGAAAGAAAAAACCTAATATTGCTTTAAACATCGCCTTAATTCACGTGGCGACTTGAATGCAATAGCTTCCCAATTAAGATCTTGTTGAAAAAGTATACCAACGTCTTCTTCTGGCTCGCCAATATAGTGTGTTCAAGTACGACCTACTTAGTTTGGAGTTATGATCAATGGAGAAAGTAGCCAAAAGGTACATTCAAATTGTACAAGGTCAAAAGGTTACTCAGGGGACTTTTGGTCAAAGGTGAAGCAAATTGTAATTTAGATGAGACCATGGAAATAAATAAATATAGTTCTCAACATCTGCTATGTTTATGTAGCCAAATAGGTCAGAAATCTATGTAATCCAATGCAGATCAAGTGGCCAGTGGCCTTCTTTATCCTACCTCGAAAAAAACCGAATATGTGATGTAGTCAAATTATTTTATTTTGATTCTTTTGCCAATATGAATAGTGTAGTTGGAGACACTCCTGGTGCAACAAATTTGAGCACCTTTTTTGTGTATACCCCTTATCCAGAATTTTGACTTTTTGGCTATTTTAAGCATACTGACTATGGTACTCCAATAGGTCGTTCCTAAACTATACATATTTTAAATCCCTATAACCAGACGAACAATTGGTATAAACCTATTAGAGTACTACTTTAAACACGATTATTACATACAATTAATGAAGCACTAACACACCCCCGAAACTTTCCTTACCCCCTTAAGTGAACTTAAAGAAATGTGGATGCCCCTATATCCAAAAATCTCTTCTAGCTCTTCTTTGGACGTGCCCAAAGCTAAGTGTTATCATCAAATGCTTTTTCGCTGTGGCGTAAACAAGAAATACGCAACATGAATTCACACTGAACTACCCGCTATATCATATACCTTCATAAACTAATGACGGTTGGACATTCAAGCATTTATGACATGGTGTCTGTGCTGCGTGACATATCTATGTCAAGTTTGGAGACTCGGCCTTACCCTATTCCTTACGATTACTCTAAACGACACTCTAATACTAATCCTACACCGAGTCCTTCCACTTGACATATATGTCAAGTTGGAAGACTCGGGGTTAGGATTAGGTATGAGAGTCGTCCGTTAGAAGTTCATCGTAAGGATAGGGATAAGGCCGGGGGTAAGGTCGGAGTAGGGTATTGGAAGCTCTTTAGGTTTCTTCCCAGCACCAACGACCCAAATGTTTGTAGCAAATCTTAAGTTTGTGTTGCCTCTTGCATTTGAAGCTATTTGACAGTTCGTAACCAATTTCAAACGATACATTTTTACGTGTCATTTCCCCGGGTATTTTGACCACGTTGGAAGAACCATATGCCCTCCAGTGGATACAATTAGACCCTATTTCGGCTTGGTAGGCAGTAGTAATTGGCCTAATTGGGCGTAACTGAGAATACATTTAAAAGGCGATATCTTATGATGTACATATATTTGAAGCATGTCAGGTTTAATTTTAAGACATTATACAGAGCTTCCGGCGGATGGTGACGTTTTATTTTTACATTTTCCAGATATGATCGTGCTAGTTTTAAGCTTTTTTAAGTCGGGGTCATTGTAATCATAACATATTATTTTAATCTATTGCGTTATGATGAAAATCAATTCAGCAGTTTGACTTAATTGCTTTTTAGAATTAAGAAATTAAATGAATGCTTAAATTTGTCACACGTAAGACCTACTGGTTGGTCCGTGTACGTGACTGGAAGCTTAATCGGTTTTTCGTTTTACCATTTTCATTTTACGGAATCGAACATTATTCCTACTTTCCTTTTGTTTTAACAAATCTTCGTCTTATGAATCTTTTTTGTAACACGGTTTAAGACGGTGGTGGTTACCACCCTCGTGAATTCCAGTATAATGCTTATGATTTGGTACCTGTGGATAGCTTGACCCTCCTCTTTGCAGTGATACAAAATAATAACCGCATATCTAGTATAGCGCCCAAATGCACGTCATAAAGTCCGCGATTTTCACAAACACACAGTGTATTGTAGGCAAAACCCAATTTTTGACCAAAAGGTAGCATATTGGGTTTTCATGAGTTGTTCAGCTCTAATGATGGCAAACACCTAGTTTTATGTAAACATAAGGTTTTAGACCATACCGTATTACCACCCCGGGTAAACGAGGGTTAATACAAGCAACAACAAAAAAGCTACCGAACTGAAATTATAAAAAGTGTTTTTCTTGTCACATCAACGTAAGGAAATAGAAAAGGGAGTTAGGGTCTTTTGTATGGCATGTTGGTACTCATAATTGGTATTAGGAAAGAGGATCATGACCGTAGCCATCATATGTACCAAAATCAATTGCCTGGGTCATTATGATCCATACTAGGAATTTGCCACTCCGCCCTCCCCCACCCATCACTCTCAAGATCGTCTTCTTCCATCTTCTCGAGGTGCTTGTTTTGCGTAAAAAGTCGAGTAAAATAGCATTGCAATTTATCATGAAATCATTTGGCACCAGCAAGGGATTTGGGAAGGGGACCACCACATCGGTAGATGAGTGTTATATGGCAATTGAAAAAAGTGGGACTCTAAACAAAAGGATCATTTTTTGTTCTATTTTTACAATTTTTTTTCCAACTGGATATGAAGTGAAGAAAAGTATCCTGAATTCGCCACGCACGCGTGTTCACTCTGACCCCATCCCCACATGGCTTACAAAAGAATATTAAATTCCATTGTGGCAGTTCGTACTCGTTTACTTAACACTTGTCTGAATCCGGGACATTCCTCTAACTTGAAAATGGCTCATGTTAAACCACGTTTGACAAGACAGGTCTTGATGTTGAATATTAAAAGTACATCCTCTCCGTTTCAACGTGCCCTGGATTTCAAAAAACTCATCGAAAAGTTACTTCATGATGGAGACAAATGTGTGCTTTAATGTTCCTGGAACTTATCACAGTATTGTATTCTGCTGCCGCGGCTGCCCCCGAAGATCCTTCTGAAAGACTTCCTAAGTTTATTGGTTTACCTGGTACTACTGCACTGTCTGTACAAAATCCTAACGCTTCATGGCAGCTCCCGCATGTGGATTGGTAAACATTGTCGATCCGGCTAGCCATTTTGTTTTGGACTTTGGCCTCCCACAGGGCGCTGTTCTAGGGGCCCTAGGGTTTACAACCATTTACCATATCCCATGTACGACACGTCACATGTTATCATTTGTTGCTGATACAACACCCATATTTAAATCATTTTTAAAAACCTATCATCCTCCTTCATCAATAACCTCAACCTCGAACCCGTCCCAACATATTGAAGTCTGCATTGATGAAGTTAGGTGATCATGGCTGCTGGCTGGTTTTATTACTTTACTAACCCTCCTTTGCATATGTGCAAATACTGTTTAAATAAATGGTATTCCTCAAACAAAATCAGTTTCACACACCGTTTGCAAGTTCTTCAGAACACTGCGCTCGTTCTTAAAGCCATAATCAGAGCAGTCATTTTTTTCCAAATCAAAATGCCCATTTTGTCTCTAAATTGCTAGTGTTATGTCATATCAACACCTTATATACTGTTCATTGTGAAAAACAGACACTAAAGCATTTACGGTGGTCCCTTGAAAGATGCCATTTACGACTGATTTGTTGGCTAATAAAAGTCGGATCCCGTCTCTTTTTTCCGTAAACAATGCAGAAAAAATCGTAATTTCTTGACAAATATGCGCGTAAGTTTGCCACTTGCAAGGGGTTTTATGACAACCATTTTTCAATACACAACAATTCAACAAATTGGCGTTTTATTGAAAAATAGGGGGCGCGATGTTTAAATTTTGAAGTAAATCGCTGATAGTGGCTTTAAATACACTACCCAAAAAAGTTCTCACATAACAACTGTGCTTATTGATTTACAATTGGTTGCCAATTGAGCAACGTATTGAAATTAAGAGCCTTCAATTTGTGTGTCAAACCCCTCCATGGACTCGCTATAGAGTGACCTGCTCAGCGAGGAAGTGAAGTCGACTCAGCACGAGACCACACTTTTACCGGAACTCACAACATATATTTATAAAGAGTCTAGGTTTGCCGCCGTGCACCGCTACTCCATTGCCATACAACACGCAAAAGAATCCTCCAACCACCAACAAAACGAGGCACGTCGTGCTAATTACGGACGTCACACCACCCTGCCCATGCATAATGCATGTCGTATGATCTATTACAACCAATACTGCCACGGGGTCGTGCAGGTACAATCAGTGGAAAATCGATGACGCCGTGACACGAGGTTGCGATAGGCCATGTGAATGAAGGTAAAAAACGAACGATCGAAACCAAAACGGTATTAATGGAACGATGATAATGGATGAGAAATTGCTTTGAAGAGTGTGGTTTTGCATTGTGAAGATCGCAATGTCCGTAGCATTAAAGACGATGTCAGAAATAAACACTGATATTTTCGCTCATATGGACTTTGATCTATTGCAACACAAATTGTACTAAGTGTCTATGAAATTATTATGAGCAAAACGGGAATGAATTGTAATTGTATAATTTGACTCAGGTGCAAGCTTTCTGTGCTTTGGTATTGCGCTATAACAGGTGACCCAACCAAGGTAATTATATTAAGCAGTGGCGGGCTTTCAAATTGTCTAAGGATGTTGTAAAGAAGTTCGTTGTGCTCAGCGAGCCGATGTAAGTCACCCTTACATAGTATCTTCATGATCTGATTTTTAAACCGGTGTGCAGGAGATATAGTCCTCTGTACTCACAGTAAGCCTACAACGGTGAAGAATAGGGCACTCGATCAGATGACTCTTCACGCAACATATTATAGTTCACGCTTTATTCCGTTGTCGTCCGTGAGCCCGTAATATGGCTCCTGCCGGCAACCCTATCGTTTTGCCCGGCGTTGTGACCAATGGCTATCAGTGAGGTGAACCAGCATTACATGAAATGACCGTACAGAAAGATAGAGATATCAACGGAACAAAACAATAAACCGGCTGTAGGTCGAAATAGTGGTCAACTTTTGACCACGAAAAGGGTCTTCTTTGACCTTTTCTTGGAATTTTACCACGGGAAAGCCTCACAGTACTCTTTTGATTTTAGAAAATCTCGAAGTTCCTTTTTTGAACCGAACGTTTTAATATTGTGAATAACGTAATCCGGGTAGACGTTTCAATATAGAAGGAAAATTGATGCAAATGAGGTAGTACCATTCATTCCGTCAAAAGCCAATACTGCACAACGTCATACAGACATGACGGAATCAATTGTAATTACCTCAATTGGCACAAGGGAATTTCATATGAAACGTTACCGCCATGTAGTTTCTCCGGAATGCATTCCATTTACTTCGCCACAAAACATATCTAGGTCTACTGCCCCGCCACTAATAGGGATGACTAACACATTGTTTTCAATGAAATATTTCCATGTTTTTGATTGTTTGATTTTCATCATCTTCATACTTGCATTAGAACAACGGAAAACGATTATTGTTGAAGAGATTTCTGATATCGTCGTGAAAATGAAAAACGAAAACAATTTTCGGTCAAGTACACGGCTGTCACCGTTCTGTGTTTCGTTTGTTCTTTTCAGACTCGATTGCTATGAGCTTTGTCCTTGTTCTTGTGTAGCCTATACGAGTATATGTACCACTTGAGGAAACAAATATTTAAATAAAAGACCTTTTCACTTTTTTTTTTTTTCAAAATTGCATTAGAAAACATGTAAAAACGATTATGTGCAGTAGTGTCTTTTTCGTGTTTTGAAACGGAGCACGAAAAAATTTCGTCCAGAAATGATACATGTTAGGAAGTTACTTATTTTTATAATCATTTTTTTACAGTGTAGCTAGTGATGAGGACGTAGAAACTTTTAGAGGGCATCGATGTAATATTGTAACGGGACATCATTTTGGACTTGTGTACTAAACTCGGTCTAGGCCTGAGCTAGGCTAGGCCTGCATTAGTACAACGGAGTCATACTGAAATTTCGGGCATGTCACGACGAGTCATATCAATCTTTGGCATATCACATTACGAACTCACCAATGTCACAAAACGCCGTGTAAGGTCCTGTATAGCCTGCAATACCTTTGATTGTTCTTGATGGCGAAGCATTTTGGAACTTTTAGGGACGATTCAGATCGTGAGAAACATGATAGTCAAGCTGAATGATTTGGTGATTATTTTTAAAGAAATATGCCAAATTTGTCATGTATTTCTAGATCGCCAATTCTTCCCCGCGTGTAGATTACAAGGTACGATCTTTTTGTGCCGTGTACTGTCCGGTTTCGCTATCTTACCCTCAATTTTGTACTCAAGGTTGATATATTGTACTCCAGTAGTCTTGAGAACCATTAGCAACAGTTTTTTACTTCGGGCAGTGATAATGTCAGACACTAGCAGTTTTGAAGTGCTGATTTTACTCAACGAAAGCCACCATTTTATGGTTTGCAAGTTCGTGAGTAGCGTTTTAGAAAATTGTGGATTCTCTGAAATGTTGGAATTTCGTAAATGTTGGATTCTATGGTAAGTAAAATGCCTGTGAATGTTGTAAAATTTGATGTAGATGCGAATAAAGTGACATTTGTTATATTTGTTAAATCTCGTCTTACAAAGCCTTCTTTTTGTAACACGGTTTACCAAGGGGGGGGGGGGGGGTGGTTACCACCCCCCTCGAACATTTGTTATAAGCACCCGAATTGCTAGATTTTGATACCAATGGGATAGCTATATTCCTCCTCTTCCATGATACAAAATAATCCCAACAACCTTTTATGGCGTCACAATGAATATCAAGTCGCCGTCGCCAAAATTGGCATTTCGAACCGACGAAAAATAGGCCGAAAATCCAATTTTGCTGCTAAAAATGCAGGAGTATCGGATTTTCATGCGGGTTTTCAGCTCAATGATGGAATTTGGGCTAGTTTTACATTAAACTCGAGTTTTAGAGCATAATGTGCAATAATTATTTCAAAAAATGCACAATAAAATAAATGGGTGGCAACCACCCCCCTACCCTTCGACCTTTGACGGCATACCCCTAACCCGGGTGAAGGTGCTACCTTCAATTTTTTTTCGCTGATAACATGCTCGGAAAGGATGAGAAAACGATTACTAGAAGCTTTTTTACGAAAGTTTTAAGCATTTTAGCGCACCGGAGCGAAGTTCATGGGGGGGTGGAACACCCCCCCCCCCCTTGGTAAGACGAGGGTAAAGGTTTAGAATACTGTAAAGATGTAGGAAATGCTTAAAAAATAATTGTAGCTTGTACTTGTCACATTAGGGAAGAAAACTGTGTTTCTTTTGATCGCATCAAGCCTGATTCTAATTAGCATCTTATTCAATTTAGGATGCTCCGCCATGAGACCTGTGGATTTGTAAACGTCAGAACTTTTTAGCCAATCACGTTTAAGGAGGGTGTATTCGATCTGTCTTTGATATTATTTGGGGTTGTTTTAGACAACAGCGCTGAGTCGGGGGCTTAGCCCCGAGAAGGGCAGGACCATAGCCCACCAGCTAGCCAACCATAGCCGTCAGGGGAGAGGAAGAAGCGCAACCCACTCAATAATCCCAAAAATAAAACCTAATCCAAATAGTCAGGATAGGGTGACTAGGAGCTAGAGGACAGCTCTAGTGACGGTTTCTTCTCCTAAATTAAAAAATCTGGCTAAAAATAGGTGCCTGAATGGTGTAAGCAGGGAAAATCTAGGCCTACAATATATGGGGTCTGAGATTAATGCTTACTACCATGAAACAGGACAATGGGCCAGATAAATTGGGTTTCCAGAACTGATCAAGGATGCATATCGCTTAATATGGTGATTGATCTGGCTAAATAGAAACTAAATAATTGGTATAAAATTTAGATGTAGTAATGGAAGTTTCTGAGTTGAAAGATTTTAAAGGAATTTTTTAGTTCAAGAAAGAATAAGGAAAGAGTTTCTTTCAAGTGAATATTTGAATTAATTCTGGAACTCCTGCATTGCCTCATTAGTAAAATAACTACTATAAATACATATTTACGCAAATTGAAGTTAATTTCTTTTGGAATTGTAACAATTTTGGTATCAGAAAGTGTACAAAATAACTTGAAATTGTATGAAAAGCAATTATTTTGGTGTGTTATTGATCTATTACATAAAAAAATCTCTTTGCATGATTTATAGTTTGAAACAAAGAAGAGTTGTTGTGTATTGTTTTGTTTCCTCTTCTTTTATAATTATAATGGAACAAAGGTTAAAGGTGGTTAATTGAGTGAATATTCATGACATGCTGCCACAAATTATGAATATTCATTCGGGTTTGCAATTTTGACGCTCGTTAAAATAAATATTTGTTTTGAATAATCTCCGAATTCACATTGGTTGGTCTAACCGTAGATTTAGATTGGTTACCACCCAGGGGGTGGAGGTGGGATCTTCAACAATCACAATAATCAAGCCGGCGTGTGGTTGATTACTGTCCCACTCTGGATACGAGACCTCTGGTTGCTATAGTTGTGTTTCTTACAGGCTAAAAGTAGGGCATTATAGGATAGCCTGTGGAAATATTTAGGTGTTGAGGCGCGCAGCGGGTCCCGTCACAACTGGCCGCAGCGGTGGGATAAAATATCTATCAGATATTTGGCTCACAAAATTGAAAATGATAAATGATGAATTCAGAAAAAAAACCAAGCGGTCCCAAAACCAGAAAATGAAAAATGTTTCAAGTGTGCGAAATAAAGCAAATGGCAACGGTGAAGAATTCAGCCTTGCAAATGCAGAGTAATGAACTTGAGAACAAGTTGAGAAACTTTGAATGACCTCATGGCAGAGATGGCTCAGGTCGGGTTGAATTATCAACCAATTAACCAACTTGAAGAGCA
Source organism: Ophioderma brevispina (assembly GCA_023653785.1). Lineage (NCBI taxonomy): Eukaryota > Metazoa > Echinodermata > Ophiuroidea > Amphilepidida > Ophiodermatidae > Ophioderma > Ophioderma brevispina. The sequence continues at coordinate 74,044 of JAMKCH010014345.1, forward strand.
TCAAAACAATCATGATGGAGACGAAGGGGGAAAAAAAAAAGGCCTAAATGGTTCTGACAGACCTAATATGGGGCCAGATATCCCAACGCATACTGAAACTCAAAACCACTATGTATTGATTGGCACGTCATCATGGTCTCCCCGATATCTGTGCCAATTGAATTGCTTAGGCAGGAGTACAACAATGGGATGCTTTACCCAAAGCTGTTTATTTGGCTGTGAACTTCAAGGGGCAAGCAAGAAACTGTGCTAGGGAGCTTGGATATTCCAAAGGCACCAATTTTCCATCTTTTGCGGAGTGTTGAACCAAGATTCGGAGCTGAGCACCAGAAGAATTATTCTGGTTAAACTTGAAAATACCAGAAAAGAGGTCTGTGAATGAGTCTTTGTCCTGAATTGGCACAGAAATACGAGAATGGTTTATTTAATAAAACTAGCTTTGCTTAAATGCTAGATACTTTATCAGAATGAATTTTTGGCCAGCAAAAGTATTTTCACTAATGCTTGTGAAATGATAGCAACGTTGATTGAGTCGTTCTGCGAGGGGGGAAACCCCCCCCCCTGATTGGATGCCTGCTTAAGGATTTGCAATTGAAACAGAAGTTTTTATAAAGCTGAAAGAGGCCGCAGCAGCGCAGGTCGCCAAGTCAATCAGATGAAACAACTAGGACGACAAAGAAATAATGTGAAGCTAAACAAGAGAATGAGGACAGTTTGGTTGAGAGCGAAAGCTAAAAGGAAGTCTCCCTCGAAGCAGATGCGGGCTTGGAAATTGTCAGCTAAAAGGAGCCTGGTGGGCAGGTATGGTACACCTGCATATGGCATTGAGAGGTGGCCACATGGAAGCAAAAATGGATTGTAAATGTACATGAAGTGGTTTGTTTGGAGGAAGTGGTAGAGGGTTGGGCTGGTCCCAGCTACAGCTTTCGGCGTTTATGTGGGATCTTGGTGGAGGACATTAATAGTGGGCGTCACATGTGTAGTACTGATCTGCTACACGAGTTCATGGTTGAGCCTCAGACTGTTAAGGAATTGTCACTATGGGAAAGATTATGATAGGAGGCTTGGTGACTTCACATGCACAATACTATAGGTTGTGCGAGTTCTGGTCTTGTAACATGGTAAGACATTGGGCACAATGAGATTGGCATATAGTAACTTGCATGTGTAACTGGGGTCGTACAGAGTGTCTGATGTTGTATTTAATGTTAGGATTGTGCTATTGGAGGAGTGGTGTAGATAGTGGCTTCGACTGTGTGCAGTAGTACACGAGTTCATGACATAGTTCAGGTTAGAATTGTCAATTGTATGGGAGATGGTATTTGGGTACACCTCAGGAAAATAGGGCCCAAGAAAATCTTATTCTAGCATGATTGACTTTGAAGTTTTGGAGAGGAATTTAAAGGAAGGGTTCATGAAAAGTTGTTCACCATTTGGCCTTATGTCTGAGTCATCACTTGAGCATGTTAAATGAGGCACTAAATTGTGTAGTCTGTTTGTTGCTATATACGGAAGGATGAGCAGGTTTAATAAGCTGTTAATATTGTGCCAAGCACATGGAGATGCGACAGATTATACAGTGAGAATTCACTGAACAAAACAAAAATAGTTTAAAATAAGATGAAATTTTTATCCCCTTCAAAGATGGAGTTAAGAATTGAACAATAATTCTGTAATACTCTTTATTTGTAGATGTTCTCAACTCACACCGTTACAAAACCAGTCTACAAGAAATGTAATAATCGTTCTTTATTAGACACGGATGTGAACAATGAAATATGCATGTTCTTTAATGGTATCTGGGTGGAATCGGTCTTCGGACTGAGAAGTCCTTCCGAGGTACTGGGAAGGACTTTCCATTGGAGATGAACAGTATTGGACAGGCCGATTGTTCTGGCGAATTTAACTGATTACTTCTGTGATTGATAGACATCAAAAGCTACAAGAATGTGGGATGTCAACTTTGCAATCTAAACCTAGTTGAAATATGAATTTTGATATAAGAAACAGGTGTTGATGTTTATGATCAATCTCTAGTGCCATATGGGGAGTGAAATTTTATAACTCCTCAAATCAGCAAGGATGGGACTACTGGGAAGATCTACGGAATAACTGTCGACTTGGACTTTACTTTCTCTTGTTGTACTTCACTGGCGGATAGCATAGAGAAGGAAAATCTGCGAGTCCTGCAGGAAGAGTCAACCACTTCACAGATGGGACTGGAAGAAATTTCGACCGACTTGTTTTGAAATGGACTTTGTAAAAAAACTATTTTTCCTAAACTGTAAAACTAAAAAACATAAACTAGTAGCATAAAATAATAATAACAAAATAATGATAAACATTTCTCATTGAAATAGTTAAGGTAACTTATTGAATTTGTACTAATGTGTTTGTAAATCCTAAGAAATTTCGCGACGAAATTGATTTTAGGATGGGGGTAGTGTAACGGGAATCATTTTTGGACTTGTGTACTAAACTCGGTCTAGGCCTGAGCTAGGTTAGGCCTGCACTACCTTTGTTGTTCTTGATTGGCGCAGGCATGGAACTTTAGGGACGATTTAGATCGTTGAGAACATTGTTATATGTCAAGCTTGCGCTTGATTTGGTTGATTATTTTTAAACAAATATGCCAAATTCTGTAATGTAATTTGTAGTCGCCGAATTCTTCGGAGTGTCGATTACAAAAATTCACGATCTTTTGTGTGCCAGTTTTCTGTCCTGTTCCGCTATCTTACCTCATATTTTGTACTCACAGGTTGAGAGATGGTACTCCAGATGTCTTGCATGAACACCATTAGCAAAACCGTTTTACCTTCGAGGGCGTCAGCTAATGTCAGAAAAATAGCAGTTTTGAAGTGCTGATTTTACTCACGATAAGCCACCATTTTATGGGTTATGCAAGGGTGTGGAGTTAGCGTTTCTAGAAACTTGTTGGATTCTCTAGAAATGTTGTAAATTTTGTAAATGTTGGATTCTATGGAAGTAGTAAAATGCCTGGGCATTTTGATAAATTTGATTGTAGATGCGAATAAATGTGACATTTGTTAATTTGTTACGGTTTAGCATAACTTAAGATTGTAGAAATCTTTAAAATATTGTAGCTTGTATTTCACATATAGGGAAACACTTTGTGTTTTCTTTGATCGATCAGATGATTACTAATAGCATATTTTCCAATTTAGATCCAGCCAATGAGGAGCTGTGGCATTTAAAACGGTCAGATTTTGCCAATCACGTTAAGCAGGGTATTCGATCTGTTCTTTGATATTACTTCTGGGGTTGTTTTAGACAACAGCGCTCAGGAGGGGGCTTAGCCCCGAGAAGGGCAGACAATAGCCCACAAGCAGGCCAACCATAGACGTCAGGGAGAAAGAGAGCCAAACCACTCAATAATTCCCAAAATAAACCTGAATCAAAAAGTCAGGATAGGGATGACCCAGGAGCTAGAGGACAAGCCCTAGTGACCGGTGTCTCCTAAATTAAATCTGGCTAAAAATAGGTTGCTGAATGTGTACGCAGGGGAACTTAGGCCTCCCACTGATATATATTGGGTCTGGGATTTATGGCTATATTTGCTACATGACCCACAGGAAAAACTGGGGCCAGATAATTGGGTTCATAACTGCTCAATGAGCATATCGATTAATTATTGGTAATTGACTATTCGGCTAAAATAGGGTATCAAATATAAGTGGAATTAAATTTTAGATTTTAGTAATGAAGTTCTAGTGAAAGATTAAAGGAATTTATTTAGTTCAAGGCTAAATTACTAAAGGAATAGTTTTCTTTCAAGTGAAATATTGCATTCTGGAACTCCTGCATTGCGACTTTAGTAAAATAATAAATATTACTCGATGTACAATTTGAGTTTTTCTCTTGGAATGGTAACAAATTTTCGATTCAGCAAGTGTACAAATGGAACTTGACATTGTATTGAAAGCAATTTATTTGGTTGTTATTTTGTGTTATGATTCTGAAGACATAATAATAAATCTCTTTGCAAATTATATGTTGAAATAAAGAAAAGAGTTAGTGTGTATTGTTTTGTTATCTTTTTTATAATTATAATGGAACAAATAAAGGGGTTAATTGATGATATTCATGACCAACTGCTACCACAAATTATGATATTCATTAGGGTTTGCAATTTTGACCGCTCGCTTTAAAAAATAACTATTTGTGGAATAATCTCTATTCACATTGATTTGGTTAACCACCGGTAGATTGGTTTAACACCCAGGGGGTGGGTGGAGGTGATCTTCACAATCACCATTAATAAGCTCGGTCGTGGGTGAATACTGTCACACACCTTATCTGGATACGAGACCTCTGGGGTTTGATATAGTGTGTTTACTTACAGGCTAAAAGTAGGGCATTTTAGGATAGCCTGTGGAAATATTTAGGTGTTGAGAGCGCAGCCCCGGGTCCCGTCACATATTGACTGCAGTTTAGTGGGTTAAATAGGCGTCCCATATATTTTGCAGTCAATAAATAGCCATATTTTCTTCGGGACACTGATTTCCTTCGCAGAACGACTTTTATTTAATGTGAATCGTGAGACAGAGCGCCAAAAAACCGACTACTTGATTCACAAACGAATGTTTAGCTCGTCTATAACTACCCGATGTGTGGGAATTAATATTACAGCAAATTAAAGAAATAATCTAAGCATTCAGAGTGATATCAAATATGTTAAATATATGTAGCTTAAATCCAGGGTCATGGTTTTTTTTTACTCACCCTGTATTACAACAAATATATATTTATTTTCGGTTGATTTTTGTGATCGGTCAAGGATTTGGGAAGTCCAATAATTCCCAATTACAATAAAACCAACCACACTACCTAATGATCTTTATAAATATTATACATGGGTCCACTTTGAAGTTAGTGATTAAAGTCACAATGAAAGGGGCGTTGCGGTCACAGCAAAGGGACGCAAAAATGACAGCTGCGGCATATTAATCACATGCTAATTCCTTGTTTACATGTGCCCCCCCCCCCCGCTCAATCTTATTCAGAAAATAATACGTTCGCGCAATCTGAAGATAACTTTGGTCCAGCAGTTCAAGACGACGGGGGATTGTCCCTCGACGACACGATATTACGCAGTTAGAATATAATCCAAGTGTACCACGAAAGTTATGTCGCAATGTACACTCTTGGGACCACAAGCGGAATCCCTTAATGATTAAAAAACTCAATCACTTGGCTTGAAAGACGACAGCAAACAACATAACTAGCTCTACTTCAGCTCCCGTGGTATCCACTTGGTAATGAACTAATATACATTCTGGAGGGGTAATATTACTGTCAAAATGTTAACTTGCAGTATCCTCCTTTTATCGAAACATGATCATGCTATTTCATGGTTGGTTCCTATTCCTATTACGCTGTTTTCCGAGGAAATAGTTCAGACTACCAACAGCGTCCCCAGGAGTCACAGTGGGGTAATGAAAACAATACTACATGGTTATATCGAAAACATAGGCACACTTTTTCCCTTGGGTAATGGTGTTATATAGTCTCCATTTCTGATTAAAGGAAAATATTCATTGATTTTGAATTTAATTAGGAAAAAGAGTTCTCACAGGAAACAAAAAAAAAGTAAACCCCTTTTTGGGGTTTTTATTTTGAAAAGAGAGCAGGGATACCCAGTGACTATTTGAGCTCACACGTGATTTACAACAAGATAGATTGCACAATAAGGAAATGGGAATTTCCCAGATGGTAACTTAGAAACTGAGTCAACTGTTTATGCTTTGAGATAAAAGCATGTTGCAAAATCTGGGGAGTCCTTACACAAATACCTTACAAACACAAATAAATGAGCCTTGTGCACAAATGATCTCAATTTATATAATAAAAAGATTTTATGATTTTAATCGGTTTGGTTGTTCAAGGAATTGGTATGTCCAAAAACAAATTACATAATATTAAAATTACACACATTAGTTAGATAGGATACTAGATTCACTGTGTCTGTGTTGAAAGTCGTTGCAGTTCAACGATGATATGACCTCACGGCGAAGACTCCAAAATGACAGCGGCATAAGTTCACATAATATCCATGGTATATTCCATGCGACTCCTTCTGAGTCTGAAGGGAGGTTAATTTTGTCCAGCAGTTCAAGACGAACGGGGGTTTTCCCTCGACCGAACATCTAATATTCTGCAAACCCAAATCCAGGTATTCTACCACCATCATCTGTTCGCTAATTGTCCTCATATAGACCACAAACTGGAATTCCCTCTTTGTTCCAAAACTGAAGCTCTTCTGGCTTTAAAGACGACAACAGACAGTTTAATTAGCTTTCACGCTCCGGCGGTCTCCAAAGTATTATAAATCCTGGCCCACTCTGCAAGAACGAATATACCATTATTGTTGATTTTAAAACTAGCTAGAACTATTACTGTAGAGCTCCTGGTTATACTGCTTGCTCATCCTTCCAGTGCCAAGTATTAACTTCTCACAGCGAGATTCCATATTCAACAATAAGCATACTTCATCATCAGCATAAACATAGCCTAGCACTGTCAAATCAGATTTCACAAAAATTACATCATCTGAATTGCATCATTTCACATTTTATAACAGCATGGGGGAATCCCCAGATTTTGCAATATGTTTTCTTGCAGCATAAACAAGTTGATCAGTTTCCAAGTGTAAATCTGGGAAAATTCTATTTCCCCTTTGTGCAATCTATCTAGTTGTAAATAACACTGTAGCCGAATCAAAATAGCACTTGGGAATCCTGCTCTCTTTTTAAACAAAGTACTTTTCCCATGAGAATCTTTTCTCAAATTAAAATTGAGAAAATTCAAATTCATATTTAATCACAAAAATGGAAGCTATATAACAAGACCTTTAAGCCATGGACAAAAGCTGGTAAAGGAGCAACACGAGACCATCCTTAGGAAATTAGGTGAGCGGGCCATTGACGCAACCGGAAGCCGAGCAAAATTCCTGAGTTTTACACAGCACAATGGTTCCTCATTGAGAAAATGGCGGGCCACCCGATGATTGTAGATGAGAAGGAAGGTGTGCATCAAATTGTAGGGCCAAAGGTATACCATAGGAAGTGATGATAGGCAAGACCAGATAGTCCCATGACAGGACACGTAGGTGTGAGAAAAAACACATGACAGAATTAGACGTCGTTTGGTGGCCTCACTCAGAAAAGATGTGTCTGGGTATTGTAAGACTTGTCAAAAATGTCAAATGGAAGGCAAGCCCAATCAGAAAATTCCTACTGCTCCCTTGCAAACCCATACCAGCATTTGCTGAGCCATTTAGTAGGGCTGTTAATAGATGCGTAGGACCACTTCAAGACCAAGTCAGGAAATCAGTATTTACTGACCCTCATGTGTGCTTCCACAAGATTCCCTGAAGGCTATTACCCTTTGAGAAATATTAGGGCAAAACATAATATAGATGAAAGCTCCTAACAAAGTTTTTTCACCCTAGTAGGTGTTCCAAAATCAATTCAGTCTGATCAAGATCAAATTTCATTTCAGGTTGTTCCAACAAGTGATGGACAGTTGGGAATTTCCCAGTACAGTTTTCAGCATTACCACCCAGAATCCCAGGGGGCCCTAGAAGAAGGTACCCCAAAGCATGAAAACAAGATTCAAACCCTATTGTTGAATTGGCGAGGGATTGGAATGAGGGAATCATCTCCTGTTATTTGCTACCAGGGAGGCTGTATACGAGTTATTAGGATTTAGTCCATTTGAGTAGGGACGTTGAAAAACATATGAAAGAAAAAGTGGTGTGTGAAAATCCTGATGTGAATTTGCTAGACTATGTGTCTCCAATTCAGAACAGGCTCCAAGAGCCACAGAAATTGCCAAACCAAAATCTCAAACAGAGCCAGGCAAAACATGAAACATGTTATGAAAAAGATGCCAGAAACAGAGAGTATTCAAACCAGGTGACAAGTTTAGTTTTGGCACTTTTTCCAATAAAGGGCCCATCCTTTGCAAGCAAAGTATTCTGGGACAATATGAGATTGAGAACAAAATGGAGGACCTGGACTATGTGATCAAAACACCAGGTAGACTATGTAAAAGTCGACAGTTATTTCACACAAAATATGCTAAAGTATAATGAAAGAGGGTGATAACGTTCAAGCCTGGTGTTGTAGTGTCGGCCAATGAGTGTGCAAATTATGACATCACCGAGGTCATTACCTGAACAAGGCAGCACTGTAAACACCAGAAAATGATTATGTGTCAAAATTGCAACATTTCTGCATACTGCCAATTTAGACAAGAAAAATAGGTCATCGTCAAGAGAGTCACAAGGTGAATGAAAGAATTTAATCCGAGTGGGAAAAAACATATTCCTGACGTACCAGGTGAGACACATGTCATAACCCATGGCATTGACGTAGGTGACTCCAAGCCTATAAAGTAAAAGCCTATAAAGCACATCACTTATAGGGTGAATCCATCAAGTTGCAGCATATCAGAAATGAGGTGAAATACATGTTAGACAGGGAATAGTTGAACAAGGAGCAATAGTGAATGGAGATCACCGTGTATTCTGGTTTTCCCAAACCTGATGGTTCATTCGTTTTGTCACAGAATTTTCGGAAAAAAAGCAAGCTCTGTCCAAACCCGACTCATAATCCGATCCCAAGGATTGATGATTGCATAGATCGAGTCCGGAAATATCGAATTTGTTAGCAAATTTGATTTGTTGAAGGGGTTATTGGCAAGTTCCCCTCAATGACCGTTCCAAAGAAATTTCAGCCTTTTGTACGCCCGATGGCTATACCATACAAAAATGGCATTTGGTCTCAAAAATTCTGCCCGCAACTTTCAAAGAGTAGTTGCAGACATAGAAAAATGGTGAAGCCTGTTGGGATGATCTCCTGGTGTACAGCGAGACATGGGAAGAACACATTAGACCAGCTCCATCAGTTATTTGAGAAATTATCTCAACCAGGTTTAACTGTGAAATCTGGTGAAAAGTAAATTTTGCCATGCAAATGTCACATACGTAGGGCATGTTGTAGGACAATGGCAAATGAGGCCAATCACTGCAAAAGTGATGAAGCAATTGAGAATCCCCACCACCACCAGAGCAAAAGAGATCTCTGAGATTCTTAGGTAGGGTCGGGTATTACAGAAAATACTGTCCAAATTTCTCAGAAATTGGCGTGTCCGCTGACCAACCTTGAAGAAAAACGCAAAATTGTGTGGGTAGAGCAGAATGCCAAAAAGCATTTGAGAAAATCCAAGTCACCTTGAGGGAAATGCGTCAGTTTGATTGCGCCAAGACTTTCCGAAACAATTCAAGGTTGGCAGTTGAATGCCAGTGAATGTAGGCTGTGGTGGGTTCTCATGCAAGCATATGAAAATGATGTCGATCATCCGTATATTATTTCTCTAAGAAGTTGACAAACAATCAGAACAAAACTACTCAACAATTGAGAAAGAATGTCTGGCATTTCTATTGTCTTTGCAAAATTTTGAAGTGTCTGAGTACTTGAATACAACAGTGTGTGTTACGGATCACAATCCGTTGACTTTCATTTTCACCCACAAGATGAAAACATAAATCAGAGACGTGTCAGGTGGAGTTTAACTCTACAAAATACATCTGGACATAAGACATATCAAAGGACAAGAAAATGTCTTGGCAGATGCCTTGGCCAGAGTTGCGTAATTTTTGAATCAGGAATTGTAGTTTACAAAATTTACAACTTGTAATATAGGCTGATAGCAGCAATGTAAGAACAGTATAAAAAGGGGGGTAAAATTTTGCACTGTGGTAAACTTTTGTAAATTACAACCACAAAATTGTTCAAGGTATAAAGCCAGATTTGGGAAAATTTTTCATTTCATTCAAATTTTCCTTTTTAAGTGGGAGGATGTTATAGTAGCCTCCATTTTTCTGATTTAAGATATTAATTTGATTTTCAATTTTATTGAGAAAAAAAATTTCTCACAGGAAAAGTACTTTGTTTCTGAAAAAGAGAGCGGGGATTCCAAGGTGCTATATTGAGCTCATACCTGTTATTTACAACTAGATCGATTGCACAAATAAGGGAATGGGAAGTCCCCAAGATGTAAACTTAGAAACTGAGTCAACTTGTTTATGTCTTTAAAGAAACACTTGCAAATCTGGGGATTCCCCCTTGATGTTATAAAGTGCAATGATGCAATTTCAGATGATGTTCATTTTTGTGAAACTGATTTGACAGTGCTAGGTTATGTTTATGCATGATGAATTGATGATAATGAATATTGTTAGAAAGGGAATCTAGCTGTGAGAAGTTAAATCTTGTCATTGAAAGACTCAGGGGCCAACAGTAGTAACCATGAAGCTATACAGTATAGTCTAAGCTAGTTGAAAATTAACAATAAATGGTAGATTTGAGTTCTGCATATAGTGCCAGATTTATAATACTTGGGAGACCGCCGGAGCTTGAAAGCTAATTATGTCTTTGGTAGTCCTTTTAGGCGAGAAGAGCTTTCGTTTTGGGAATCAAAAAGGGATTTTTTTTTTTTTTTTTTGATTACAGTTGTGGTCCTAATTGAGGACATTAGCGACAGAATGTGGTGTATAATACTGGATTTTATTATGTGGAATCCTTAGGTCGTCGAGGGAAAACCCCCGTCGTCTTGAACTGCTGGACAAAATTGATACCTTTCCAGACTCAGAAGATTCGCATGAATATACAAGGATATTTATGTGGAACTTATGTGCTGTCATTTTGGAGTCTTCGCTTGTGAGGACATATCATCGTTGAACTGCAACGCTTTCAACACAGGACAGTAGAGAAAACTCTAAGTATATCATATCTTAACTAATTGGGTATTAATGATGAAAATACAGTAATGGAAGTCATCTTATGATGCCATGATGACAGGGAGTAACAGGCCTGTCCGCTCTGAGGGGGCAAATTTCCCAGTCTTAGAAATTTTCCCTGGGGGGGGGGTCAAGGCCACATTTTTCCCGGCCAAGGGCTTAAAAAACGGCTGATTAGCATTATTTTTGCAATTTTTTCCCGGCACAAGTCGTCAGGGGGGCAGGTTGCCCCAGCCTGTTACGCCACTTGCCATGATGACATAATGGGGGACCCACCTATGTTGCAATCTTGCAAATTTGCAAATAACTTGGAAAAATACCAAGATTCGTCTTATCGTGTCCAAATACGGGCACAGTTCTCAAATACGATCCAGTCAGACAGGGGTCTTGTCTGCTGCATTGTTGCTACAACAGTGGACAGACCAAGAGATGTTACATAGTCTTGGGGTGCTCTCTGGCAGCCAGCTTCTGACGCTGTTAACACAGATGCTTACTCTATAGATTTTGGAACTTACCAAGGACACGGCTGACAGAGCTATCATCTGTGATTAACAGTGTCATAAGCCGCTGATATATCACGATTACGACTCCAGTTAACAAAACTTCTCGAACCATCCTCGATGTGTGGAGTTAGGTTGAGTACTTAGCTAGTTGTTAATTTGCCTGGCCGAAAGCGAATTTCTTTCCGTAGTTAAATTGAAGGTATTAACAGCAGCATCTGTTTTAATGCCCCAATTCACTTAATAAAAGTGAGTATTGATCGTTTTATATTGTACTTGTACATATTGTATATCGCATAGTCGCCATTTTCTGTGAACAGGGGGAGGTTTTTATGGATTAAAAATCCCAACATAGGCAACAAATCCCTCGCTGTATAGTGGTTAAAAATGCTTAAATTGCTCTCGCGCAGGTTCGAATCCCCAGGAATTCCCCACTCTATTAAATTTTAAAAGTTAAATGAGGATATAGGGCAATTTCAACAAATAAGCAGTTAAATACAAGTTAACTACGGATCAAAACATATCGCGGAAAGTGCTTGTTCTGTTATGAGTTGTTCGTCTATGAGAAGGGATACGGTCGAGCAGGAGTACGTTCAAAGAGTTGTAGGTATGTCTGAGGAGTGATATTGGTCTGTATATAGCTTTGCGGAGTAAGGATTTCTTTCCCATGCTTGAGGAGGCCATAACACGGTTGCTTTCCTTAGATCTTTGGGAACCTGTGGAAAATCAGGCAGCTGCTCAAAAGAAGCCTCAAGAAGC